>WURS02421397.1:0-76953 GCA_011762765.2 Rhinocypha anisoptera
TTATAAACTGATTTTCCCTTAAATCAAGGTTATACGTTAGTTTTCATTGTTGTAACCTTACAACTTTTTTAACAGTGAAGTGAGGCTATTTTGGGTGGAACGAGGACCTTTGAGGATTTAACTCAGGCACCAAGAAGGAAGATTCTAACAATTTGGCGTCACGGCTTGCAGTTGGCGAGAATTTAGCAGAGAACGCTATTAACATCTCCGGTGAGATAGTGGTGCCGCTTATAACCAAGCACAAGTTAACTGAAGCCATGCCACTGGCTCAATGTACTGTGCTCTTCATTTACTCTAAATTTAGGAATTTCATAAGGCGTTAGTGTGTGTGTGTGGGGTAACTCGATCCTCGAGGTAATCCTAATAATTTATGACCAAACAGACATTGAAGGCATCGGCAGATCAATCTCTACTCTAACATGGATCAAATATTAATCGATTCATATGGTATGTGCTGTGAGTGTGTGTGATATTAATAGTGGCCCGGATTGTATGTAAAGTAGCCGTGGTGGGCATCAGATAAGATTGACTTGGTGTAGTTGCCCCTCGGTCAGTCCATGTACCAGTGCCACCATTAGATTCCAATCAATCATGTGAGCCAAGTGAACACACGTCAGCACACCAGTCGTCACCCGCTCGCGTCTTTCCTACATTTGAATTTTAAACACAACACTAATTTTATTCCTATTTCTTTTTTAGGTAAGTGAAACTTTTGGAATCTCTTGTCGGCTGCAGCGCATTCTCGAGTTGTGCTTTTTCTACTCTTGCTTGAATCATTTTTGGTGTGTTAGACAGGAAAATTCTGTTTGTAAGTATGTTTTATAAAGCAACAAAGATTCTATTTGGATCATTGACTTTGTTTTATGTTAATTTGTTTACCCCCCGAACTTCGACATAGCAGTGTGTTGTATTGTTTGCCGATGCCGCAGTGGGCTGTTTCGCACCAGACTGCGGTGCGGGTTTGTGATAAATCGCTTGTGTTGTTTCTCGTGTCTCGAATTTCACTACCAAGCTGTAATTAGCTGTTGCTTCATTGTACTTTTTAATTATTTAAGGAAAAGAGGGGACAAGAGAGTAAAATTCATTAAAAATCGACCCCAAAATCGTGAAGTTATGCGCGAAGGATGTCTACCCGGCGTTGGGCGGTGTCAAGAGTGTGATCTTTCGGGTAGGTGGGCCGAGTGGTGTGCAATCGCCTTGGTCGAAATGGTCGAGATGGCCCCCTCTGGGCACAATCTTCCCATGATCGCTCCCTCGTAAATCTCCAAGAGGAAAAATTGACAAAAATGGAAAAGGATGGTGCAAAGAGGATTTGGGTTAGCGACATACAGAGCTAGCCAGCGCACTAATCACCCTTCCCATACAGGCTCGGCTGTCTCTCTCTCTCTCTCTCGGAACTACGGCAAGGATGAGAAAGTTTAAATTTATGAACGCTGAGTTCGCGCAATCCTTGCCACTCACATTGCTCTGACTTGCCACTTGAATCAACCCACTATCTCGTGGAAGTCCGGCTTGATTTTATGAATTATTAATAATTGTACACATCAACTAACACTACCGATCTCTGACAGTAGTTCTCAAGCCTTTCAGCACTGATCTACGATCTTATCCTGTCTCATTCAGCCTTGTCGCTCGACTTAGTCTTCTGAGTGAAAAAATTTATGGTTAACCACCAGTTGTTTGCCATTCTTTGCATGGGTAGCACTTTGAAGTGTTTATCTCTCGCATAAGCTTAGAAAAATTTCTACTTGAACTTGATCGAATTTTGTTACTATCAAAACTATTTATTTTGGAGCTTAAAAGAATGCTCCAACACTTTGATTTGATTTAGTTTGTATTGCTGTAAAATGATTACTTGTAAATGTATACATAAGTGTAGACTTTTGAACAAGTCATTGTTGAACTAGATCATCTTTGCCTTGGTTGGTGCTACGAACAAATTGACTATTGAGTTTGGTTGCATAAACAGGTCCGACTTTATGAGCTTAGCCAGGTGTTCGAGCGCTATCGAATACGATTGACCCAGCACTATTGGTGATGACTCGGCATCGTTCATAGCTCTTGCCTAGTGCAAACAAACCCGATGAGTGGCAGTGACGATAAAGTCGCCAATGGCGAGTCGTGTGTGTGGCTCGCAGGGTCAATTGCTTTACGACCTGGTCGGTCCGCGGTCAGAAGCACTGTTCGGGCATCGAGCCTTGAGAACCACTCAAGAGTCTAGTCCACCTTGTCAGTCTTGTCGTTTTGTTTCGAGGGAAGACAAGCATGCTTGCAAGGGAGCACTGGTCATATCGGTGCTTGCTGTTGAGCAGTGCAAGTGCGCATAGCACCAATCAGGGCCAACAATGTTGCTTCTCGGTGGCGTGGCGCGTTAGTTGCCGCTCAAACAATTGGAAGGCAAGTTGAGGCGAACCTAGTCCATTAGCCACCTGTCTTGGTGGATCGCGTGGAGACGAGCCATCCGCTCGAAGCCGGTCATTAGTCGTGAGCTACTGCCACATGACACCGTTCGATTAGTTCACCCGCCCGTGCCTGCCCACTAACTACACTCACGGTACCACTGATTCGCAGGCTCTCTTCTCTCTGCGGTCTCCGCCAAGAATTTCATTAGCACGCCTCGTCAAATCACGACAGTCTCTAGTCTGTCATTTGTGCCACGACGCCTGGCTGGAGAGGGGTGGTTGTGTGGCTGTGGTCAACGGGACACGCCGATCGATCATGACTAGCTACCGTGGGCGAACTTGCACTGTTCAACTTTAGATAGCATCTCCAAGTGCGAGACACTTTGATGGTCATTCACTGAATCAAACTCTCTAATGACTCGCAGTGTTAGTTTTCCTAGGTTTCACTAAATAAACACAAACAAGCGTAGTAAATTAAGTGTCACATGAATAGACTATTTCTAAGCAGCGACAAAGTGACACTCTTGTAGCAAACTTTAGTTATGAACTCATTCATAACGATGCTGTTATGGTTAATGTATTAATGTGTCTAGATTTTTATGGTTAGCACTTGGTGATAGATGCTAGCCACCAGTGAAGTGAAGGAGCGGTGAATGGCACAAGTCCAAGTGGAACCGGTGGAGAGCAGTCGAATTCCGGTCTGTCTCCGGTGGCCGGCATGCCCTGCAGCCATGTCTCTCTGCTCATGTCTGTTTATTTATGGATTTCAATAGTGCTACCGTAACGCAATTCACTTTGTGCCCCAGAGTTGTTTCTCGGTTTGGCATGACGGTTTTTGTGTTACCGCCATTGGCTTCTTCTGGTTATATTTGCTTTGAAGTGAAACCAGATTGCAGCGGTTCTCGTGTCACTTTGTGCTACTATTGTGTCGACTATGATTGCATTTCATGTTTTGTTAGTTATTTTTTAAAATTTAAATCTACAATAACTTTTGCGCAAGTCCCTTCACGAGGGTGTATGGAATGTTGTAGTGCATGTAATGTAGCGTGTAAACAGTAATTAGGTACTGATGATGATTTCATTGAGTCAAACTCTGTGTGCAATGATATAAGGTTGCATTAGATAAGCCACAACATGGTTGTGAACTAAAACAAACCTCAAAACTGTGACAACTCATAATTTTGCCATCAATCTCATCTGAAATGATGGAATTTGACCTATCGCCTGTCACTTTTGGCAGCAGTGTGCTACAATCAATCACTCACTAGAAGATCAAGCATGAATCTCAATGATCTCATGGCACCGATCGATTCCATCACCGCACCGAAGGATGCGGCTCGATAGCTACGTCTAATCGTAATCTCTACGCTCAATGCTCTCCTCTGTCCAATAAGTTAACCAAGTGCCACGAGCGAGCGATTCTTGTCTATCAATCACGGTTGACCATCAGCAATTGCTGCTAGTTGCTAGCACTGCCGGTGGCTATTTAACAAGACTATTCGAAGTTAGTCTAATTGAATTTAGCCGGTTAGAAGAATTCCACAAACTACACGACAACACATGTGATTCTATTAAAGACTTTTTCTCTGAATCGATTTACGGTCAGGGTTACTACTTGCTTTCCAATATCATTACTACTTACAATTCTGACAAACGAATTCTGTTTGTGATATTGTGATACACATAAAGCTTCAAATCTAGCATGAGATTCGATATAATGGTATCACTGCTAATTATAAAATCATTTAGGCTAGACATGGTTGAGCTAACGTGCCGGTTGTCTCATCTTCAGAATGCTGTGTATTCGGTTTTATCGTAGACAGCTGCACATCTGCCGTTGTTGCCACTAATCAAGCTAGCCATTGTGATGCAAAGTGGGCATCAGAAAACAATTACTAGAGATCCGTCTGTGGTCGCTCGATTGGCCTCTCTTTCTCTTCCTTGATTTTGGCAAACTATGTTCAGCTCCGATTCTGCTACTATTGATATTGCCTAATGGGTGGACTTTTTCTGCTTCTGTGAATCGCGTTTTGTAATAATGAATTTTAAATGTCTTATTTACAATATTAAATTGAATTATAGAGTGTGAATTTGTCAACAGTATAAATAATTTATACTATAAATACGTCATGCATTTTACACAATTATGTAAAATTACAGATAATATTAGATTTTGAGTCTCATTTTCCGGTACTGTCTAAAACAATTGTTCGAAGTGATGATTGGACCAACTTTCCGATTGATCTTCAATCACAAATCTTCAATCAACAAGTCAAACTGTCTTGTTAAGACAGAATTACTCTTGCACCATCACTGATGTAATCGGTGGATGGTCAAAAGTGGACTTGAAAGTTAATCTCCACGACAAACAATAGAGTGAAAATGGCAAAAGACTGTGCAAATACCAAATGCAAACAAAGTGGGTTGCGATTTGGATTTAATTAGAACAACACGAGTACAAGTCTACTTGATCGATTGGTCACGTTGTCACTAATTTTGTTCACTTTCTTGCCCACTTGCAAATTGTGGAAAATTCCTAATTGATCATCTATTGGCAAAATCGATTGGAGAAGGCAGTTTAGGAGGCCAAACCGAGATTCGGTTGAGCAGACTGTGTTTGTTTTAAAGATTAGAAATCAGCTTTGCACCACGATTGGCGACGAGGATGCAACTAGGCCCGGCGCACGCTCCCCTGACGTCTTTGTCTCCCCGCCCGCTCCAAGCTCTCTAATCTTCACTGTACACACACAACACAGGCACACAGTGAAGAGCAACGAGAATGAACAACACAAAAATTTAATCTTGTATGCGTTTGGCAATCACCCGAGCTCGATTGTTTACCGATGACACCTCGAGTCTGTTTGTCTTTGCCCAGGCAAAAGTGGGAGGGATTGAAATTTAAAATCCCGTCTCGAGTTTAGTGAAGCCAATGGGCAGTTGAAGTGAACTGGAATCGTTTGGCGCAATATGACCGCTGCCGGTTCGACGTGTCTGGGCTTATTGTATTCGTTTGGCTCACCTAACTTTGAGAGTGGCACAGAATTGCAATCTCTTTTAGATGCCTTCTTCTCAGGCGCAAACCAATTTTGGTGATTTCTATGTTCCTAGCAGGACTGAACTCATCAGTTTGTTTTTATCGAATCAATATAGAATTTAATATTAAATTTAGGTCAGAAGGTTTTTTATGTAATGGAGAATGTGAAATTTTAAAGTAAATTTTTAATTTGTCTTAGTTTAGTTTGTACAAGTTAGGTGCAATGTTGGTAGCACAACTTGTGTCGACTCACCTGATTAGTCAACTACCTCAAAAGTGCATTATTCTAATTAATTTTCCTAGTATATCAACTTTTTTTAAAACTTGGTTTATATTTAGAGTACAGCTCGGCAAAGTCTCAGGAATCTATACTTTAAATTGCAATTACATGTTCTATTACCGCTAATAAAGCGAGATAGCAGAGATAGTTACACGAAACATAATCTGTAGCACACACTGAGCCAGGATACAACACTCCCAATGCAAATGGAAACTCGAATCTTCTTGAGCAAATATTTAACTTGGTGAGACGGAGAGCCGAAATCTTAGAATGGCAAAACTAATTTCGAATACATGGGATTTTGAGTGAGTTAAAGCACAATATGAGGGTAGAATTTAAATTTCACATGGAATTTGTTGGTGACATTAATTCCAACTGCGAATCAGGTTGGCAAACATGTTAGATTTTATTTCAAGCGTAATTCTCTCCGAATTGATTGAAGCTTAATTTTTCTAATTAAAGTGTTGAGATTCCAATGGTGCCAAGTATTGCGTGGTGTCTTTTAATTCCGAGTGTTTTGGTAGGCAATCCTCTTCAAACTAATTAGAATGGATTGTGGCTGGCAGGCACCTCGTCGGACACCTCAATAGAGATTCGATTCGAGTCTGGCTGGCAGTTAATATTCTCCCTGTAGCTCGATGCAATTTGACGAGCCCGCTCGGTACTGTCTGGGTAGGCAGTCAATTGTCTTTGCACGGCAACGATGCCCAGAGGATGTGCCGTGGTGATCCATTCGGATTAGTTGGTGCTACTCAGTGCAGTGAGCAGAGGCGATTGACACTTGGACGAGCGCGAGGTGGCAAACTGCAGTACAAGCTCTTTTCCTAATTGAACCCAATTGGGTTTCATTGCATGTCTATGAGATGTGGAGAATGAAGAAATGAGGACGAGAATATTGTTTTATATAGAGAGACTTGATCATCTTCTTGCAACTAGCCAATTAGGTTGAGTTAGCCATAGCTATTCTAAATCTACTTGGTGAACTCTGATGTTTTTTGGTTTGATTAGTGTCAATCTTCTTGGTTGTGGTTATTTTAAATACGTTAATTTATTTAGAATTTTTTTCATTTGACAGTAAAAAAATTTACTCAATTTTAGATACTGTCTGACCTTTGACCTCACCCGCTTGCACATGACACACTCGATGAGTGGAACAATTTGTCTCTTTTTTCTAGCTTCAAGAGCCAAGCCTAAATTAATTTAAATTACGAAAGATTAATTCGTAAAGTTTAAAGTTACCTCGCTGGATCAAGTTTGGCATTGGCGAGGGGTTTTGCTGGCTTGCTTTGAAATCAATCTCGGTTTTTGAGGTCAGTACAGGTGTGGGGCAGAGAAAGAGAATCGAGTTCGACTCCGATTAAAAACAAACAAACGAAGAGGGAGAGAAGTAGCGAGGATGCGCAATTTGTCTTCGGCACTGACTTCCGAAGAGCGAGGATGGCCGGCCTGCTAATGAACCAATCGCACTAGGGCGCGATTAATCTTGCACTCTGCTCCACTCAACTGCTCGATGCTCATGTTTGGCCACCGAGTCACCACAAGCATCACGGTTACCTCCTCGCTGAAGAGAGGCATCGGAGATAAATCGGTACTTGGAGCGCGAGATTGATGAAGGCGCACCAGGACTCGACTCACAAGCTACATGATCGATGCTTCACTGGTGCGCTATGCTCGCCACCGAACATCTGTTCGGACGTGGCTTGGCGCTAGGCAGAGGCACGGTTAGTTCCACACTTGTGATTCATCACCGACTGGTCGAGCTGCGAAGCAATCCTAAACAAACACACACCATGCAGATATGAATAACGGACACTCGCGCACACTCCTCACCGCCATCCTCTGCAAACTTGGGTTGTGAAACGCGCGCCGCTGATAACAGTGACACGAGCAGTTCATCACTGCGCAATGCTAACGGTGATAGCTTCGCTTCAACGCATTCTATACTTCAACAACCTTTGCTATCTTTTAGCTTTATCAGTTTTGCGTTTGTTTCTTAAATTAGCTTTAAATATATATATACTTTACATGTTTTTTGCCAAGCAAGAAAAAAATGATTACAGATTTTTCTTTTAATAAGTTTATCTAACACGTATTAATTTGATACTTGATCTTATTGCTCAGAGATTTATCTTATTTTTTAATATATTAGCTTTACATTTAGTAAGAGTGGACTTGAAAGTGCTGATGACATTATAAGTCACTGAACTCGTGCGTTAAGTCTAGTGTATCGAGAAGCCACTTTTTTGTCTGTCGTTGAAGAGAATTGTGAAAGAAAAACATTTTTTTACATCTATCCAGAATTGAATTATTTTTTGTTACTTGGCACTCACACACTAGGAAAAGTGAGAGGACACGCAAGAATTTAGTAGAGCATCACCGCAGCGATGGCGGTGTCCATTAGAATCGCGTTGAGCTTGACTTTGTAGACTTATTGTTATCACTGGAGACACACCAAAGCCTCGGGTGTGTGTGTGTGTGTGTGTGTGTCACAGAGGACAGTAGCTCTGAAAAATGATTTAGTGTAGCAAACCGAGGCGAGGGGTCATTGTGGGTCGAACGAAAAGGACAATGGTGCACTCCGGTCACGGAGAAAGTGAAAGTGCAGCTTTCACACATTGTCTCCATCACTGCACACATTTTTTACCGTCTAAAAGCTTTATGGCAGTGCTGCGGTGAAAGTGAGGTAATGGCACGTGTCTGTAATTTTTTAATTAATTTTTCAAAAGCTCCGTCTTTACACGCTGGTACTTAAATAAAGAAGGGAGGGAAACTTTGAATACACAAGTAGCGAAGCTTTGTTTACTCCCTACTCCATTAGTCTTATGTGAATCGATTCACTAGAGTAGGTTTGGTTCGAAATCAATCAAATTGAGAATCTACATAGAGCTTGTTTCTCTCAATGTGTGCTAATGTAAATGTTAAGTCTCCCTTGGCAGGAAAGTTTTTTTGGAGACACGAGCACTCGCTTTTCGCTCAATGTAGGTGAATGAATCTAGTGAACACCAGGCACAGCCACAGCCAAGTGGTGCACACAAAGAACCTCGTGTGATGCGATCGAACTCACGTCGACACTTTAATTAATTTTTCTCCAGCTCTATGCTCATTAATCCTTTGTGCACCTGGCGATCCAGAAACACAAAACTTTCTATCCGATCCGATTAGGTGAAAGGGAACACGCAGAAGCAGGTGCTATTGGCGTGGAATAACGGGATTATGCTAATTGCAAAGAGATAGATTGTGGCACAACTGGCATCTCAACAAGAGTTTTGTTTCCTGTGTGCACAATATATAATTAATTAATGCGGTTTCAGTAATCGAAGAGTTTATTCATTTCAGGGAATCCAATTGCTCAGTGGTCAATTGTACTACAGTAAGTGTACAATTAAGTGGTAAGCGGACTAGTGTGATAAAGGGAAATGTGTCAATATGAGCTATGGTGAGATTTCCCATGCTTGTTCATTCGGAGAGTTCTGTGCACAATCAATTGGTGGTAGGTGATGGCGCGGAAGCACGACTTGTTTCGTGTCAACTCGCAATCGACTTTAATCAATCAAAATTTGTAGGGAAATTAATTTGGTCGAATCGATGGTGGTGATGATCGGACCGGCCGGTGGGTCGGCGGCATTCATCGGAATTAATTCGGTTGATTTGCTTGGCTCACGCCATGCAGAGATGGGACCATGGTGCGGGTGCGCTCGGTTGGCTCGCACTACGTGCCCAGACCCACCGACTTTTAATTAGATTGAAGAGGTAGAGCGCCATCGAGTCCGAGGTAACCGTGCATAGTCACGGAAGCTTTCGTGTGATCGAACCCCAGTGACGAGTCGGCCACTATTGTGCCGCCATGCCGTGTGAGACGCTCTACATTACGTAATGAATTATGAAACAGATGCACGTGAGAGACTGTGAAGCTATTGCCACCGACACCAACTTTTGCTGCTATTCGAGAAGTTGGGTGTTGGCGCGATTAGACAGTAAAAAGAGCAAAAAAAGAGTGTGGCCCAAGAGGGGATCGAACCCGCGACCTTCGCGTTATTAGCACGACGCTCTAACCGACTGAGCTATTGGGCCATCTATGGGGTGAATGCTGCAACTAACCTGTCTTAAGCTTGATGCGCGTACATGACTCGACATATCGCAACGCAACACTTTGATTAGATAGTCTCAGCGTTGAGCTATGAGGTTCACTATAGTGAATAGAGCGAGCTTTTACGAATTTTAACATTAAATTCTTCTTCGCGAAGATAGTTGAACTATACAAACGAAGAATTTCAATAAAGTTTTATTGTTGACAAGGTAAAATCACGCTTTGTATGGGTAATCTAGTTCTTTTCTATCGAAGCTCACGAATTATCAATATTTGATTTGATATTGGACAATCAAGTCGGAGGGTACAATTGAATCTAGCCCCTCACCACTATCATCAAACCTAATCAATCAAATGGTAGCAAGAGGGCTGAGCAGCTAGACAATGACTACCGTGTGCGCGTCAGCGAGCAAGTAAGATTAATGACAAACAATCAGTCAAGAGGTAGCACGCAGAATATCATCGAGTGTCTCAACTCGCAGCAGTGGTATTGGTAATGAACTTGCCAATTAGTCCGATTATGACTTCATCCCGCGCGCCGAGCTAAAATCTCAAGTGGCTAGGGATTAGCGAAGTTGTGATAGATGACGATTTTGCGAAGAAATTGAAAAATCCAACTTTAATCCAATTAGTTAGCACTTGACTAGCTGGCTTTAGTCTTCAGCGATATGATTTATGGAGTGGGTGATGCCAAAGACAAAGCCGGACTCGAGGATGTGCGTGGCGCGAAGTGTGCTTGCGAATGCTCTAATCTTGATGGAAGCTGTGCGAAACTAACGTGATTATTTGTTTTGTCTGGTGCACAGAGTGACAGTGACGGGCAACCAGAGCATGGGTCCACTGGGCATCACCACAGGGCACGACAGTCTCAACTCGTGGCAAGTGCTCGCAGTGGAGTTCGTACTCACCTTGGTGGTAGTTCTCACCACCTTCGCCACCGTCGACCCGAATCGCAAGTCGTTTGGCAGCGATGCTCTCTCCATTGGTCTCGCCTACCTCGTCGCCTCACTCACCGGGGTAAGTGAACTCACCTGACATGCCAATTGTTCCACCACAGTTCGACCCGATTTCACTCTACTAACTCTACGGTGACCTTTTTTTAATTAAGCTTATCAAATTGATATTACATTTTCAAACACAAATGTCAAGCTTGATTTCATAACGTGATCAATTGCTTACTCGTTAGAAGAAGGCTTACTAAATGACCACACTGTAATCTGCTTTCATGTGAGCATCTTCTTTGTAGCTCAATTTATTGTTGCAATTATATAATTTGTTTGAGGTTAGGAAATTGATGTCTTACAAGATTTAGGAAGCCAATCATCAATTTTAAAAGTATTAAAGTTTGTGTAGCAAGAGATTTTGTTTAATTTACTGGTCCATTGGGGAAATATAAGTTTTGGAAGAGTCTAATTGCAAGTTCTAGCTGGACCCGGGCAGATATGTAATTACGGTTTGAAAGGCAGAAATCAAAGTTTTTTGCTAACTCTTGGTGGTGATGGCAGAGCGAAATCCAATTACATTGACAGCGCGATGACCAGTCTGTGCCACCAGCGCACATCTAGTGCACATTCAGTTGGACAGCGCTCTGCTTTCCAAATCAGTCCAGTCTTCTCGCTTGGAACTCAATCTCAATAATTGACAATAATTACCAGTCCAAAAGACAAGTTGGTGCTAAAAATGGCACCGTTTCTAAATAGTTATCAAACGAGACATTCTTTAGGAAAGTTTTGAATTTGTTAGAATATTCCCTCTAGAGAGTAGTTTTCGAGGCAGTTTTGATGAATCGTACCTCTATATCTAAACATACTAGGCTTCTTTGGGTTGTACGCTATTTTAAGGCAAACAACGCCACTCATGGAAAGTTTTTTAGTGAATTAAAATTTTTAAGAACTTTGGAGCACTACTTTTAGATGCGGCAATTTGCATTGATGTGTCGATAATGGCTAGCTCTAGGCTTATTCGAATTGCAGCTAACAAGGTGTCTACAGGCTCAGCACCAAGGCGCTCGCTCAACTTGAATTTAGTGTGATGAATGCAATGGTCAGTAGTAGCGGGGATAATCGTCGATCGACTCAGCTTGGGTGGGCAAACGCATTACCATCAGCCGCAATCATTTTGCTAATCTGTTCGGCGCGATATCGACACGCTTCGATTGTGAGTGAAGCTATTTAGACGTCGTACTGGGAGGTTTCCGATTGTCACCCTAATTGTCAACTCGATCGTGACACTATTTAACGGGGCATGCGTGCTTTGGGATATTTCTTTTATTATTTTATATCTCAAAAAATTGATATTGCTCACAAGTTGCTTTCTCGTCAAGCAATTTTCAACAAGTGTCGCCATCTGGAAGAGTAATAGAAAATCAATTATTATATGATAAAATGTTTCGATGAATATGCCATAGCACACTTGGATGCTTCACGGACATTAGCGTTTAAAGTAATGACTACTTTAAGCATGGCACGTGTTTCATTTGCCGTAGATTGTTGGAGTGACACTTGGTAAGTGAGTGTCAGATAACGATAACTTCTTCATTGTTGTAATATATTCGTCGTTAATAAAATAAGAAACTCACTTTATTATAGCTGCAAATGTGAATATAGTGAATACGAGTGTAATGTACTCTTGTGCAAGTGTATGTTTCCAATCTAATAGAGTTTTGCTTTTTAATTTGAAATAAGAGCGAGGTTACCGAGTAGACTGACAGCCTTACATACACAACACATTGAGAAGGGTGACAGGTTCGATGCTGATTGTGTGTTGGGGCGCGTGTTGCCTGCGAATCGACTCGATTCTCGCCATTGGAAGTCAGTGAAGCACGAGACTGAGAGTGAAAGTGGTGGGCCAAGAGGGGGCAAACGGAGAGAGAAAGAAAGAAAGAAAGAGAGAGAGAGAGAGAGAGAAAGACACAGCATTGATGTCAAAGTCTGCGGCCCGCTCATCGATGCGACATGGAGCGAGCGAGAGCGATATCAATCAATCGATCGAAACTGTTTTTGAATATCTCCATTTGGCCGCACACGGAAAAGCGAGAGCAGACGAATTCACCGAATAGCGATAGACAGAAACGGAGAGAAAGAGAAATATGGATCTCGCGAAAGTATCGATCTTTGCCAGGGTTAGTGACAGTCAATAAAAGTGATTGGATCGATTCGAGTTTGAGTTAACCAGTGTAGAACATAAAGCATTAGATCAGTCCGATTTGTGATCGGGTTAATTAGGCGCCTAGTGCTTGGTTCACTTTTGCTTTTGTTTTATTATTATTATTCTAAATTTTTATTGCAATATTTGAACTGGAAAACAAAACTGAGAGTGATAGTGACTAATTTAGTCTTTGATAAAACCTCAACTTGAATCGATATTTTTACTTGTATATAGTAATAAAAATGAAAAATTGGTATTTTGCATGCCGTGTAGGGAGATGTCGATGGAAATGATTTAATTTAAGAAGATCGGTTCCGCACCATTGGCCAGCGGATGGCCACCGCTGTGCGCAACTTGGACATGCTTTAAGAACTCGATTGAAAGCGACGAAATTGCTCGTTATTCTTCTCCAAAGTCCCGTGCAACAATATGGATTTGAGGTGGCATTGGAGAGATACAAATTGCTTCGACATGCCAGTAGCAGTTGAGTGTGTCTGCTCACTCTTGCCACCGATCGAATAGAGAGAGAGAGAGAGAGAGTCTTTCTCCACTCGAAGCCATCGATGCTAGAGCTATCATTATTGACAAGGCTTGACTTGATTTCGTTGACTACAAAATTTTCTCTAAAGAATAAAAGCTTCTAAGTAACAATCTAATATCGAAAAGCATGAGAGTAGCGTGAGGGCACTTGGATTGAGAACGTAATGATACGCCTATCGATTTGATTGGTGATAGATTTATCTTCATTTTAAAATAATTTTCTTCTTGATCCACAAAAAAAACATAAATCAATTTCCTTACTCTTCCTCTTCTAATGGACTTGTGGTACTGACTCGTATCTTATTTTATAAAAATTTTAAAATAAAATGAAACTTTTAATCCCTTTGGCTCCAGATGCATTTGAGCACTGCCGAATATTTTTTTGTAGAGTATCGTAATTGGAACTAGATTGCTAAATATAATTTTTATCAGATTTTATAACAAATTTTAATTAGTTTTTTTATCTGGAAGCGAGAATTGTTTCTGCATTTACAACTAAAACAGATTTATATAAAATTAAATTTTAATTTCTTGCCAACTTCCTCTCTTCGTTGGATCGATTGCAAAAAAAATCAAATTTAATGGGAAAATAATTAATTATGCGAGACCCAAGGGTGCGATAGGGTGGAATGGTGCCGGCCGAGGGCGTTTTGCTCATTCTCTCTCTCTCTCTATGCTTTTGGCCTGGCTGCTAGTGACACATCGGCACATGCCTCGTGAATTATTCTCACTATCACTATCGGACATTTCTTAACCAGAATTCGATCGTGCTCGCTTTTCAAGTCTATAAATTTTAATCAGCCACAAAAGTTTGCTGCAACTATTTAGCGTACACAGCAGATGACTAATTGGGATAACATAAATTGCCCGAATTTTTAACAATACATTGCAATTTGATTCCATTCTTGGTTGGACTCATTAATTTCATCAATTTCAAATTTCTTTCTATTATTATTTCGAGTTATGATATCTGATCTTGGCTTGAATAATGTTTAGAATTTTTTTCCATAGCTGAACTCTATGTTGAATAACAATCAATACGGTCTAATTTGCCTAATTAGTGGGTGTTCTGACACATTCGGATTGAGTGATGACACCAAATGTTTGTTTTTCTGTTTTAAATGTTTTATTTTGCTGTGAACTCTTCGAGTGGAGAGAGATATTTGTTTTAATTGTGTGCCATTGGCAGACTTGCTGCGAGCGCTTCGGTTCGATGTGGCTCAGGCGCGTGTTGCTTTCTCTGTGTCGATGAACGTGGCAGACAATCAGTCATCGAGCGGCAAGAGTGCACTGCGAGAGAGTTTAAAAATCATTCCCAAATTGGTTGGTTCAATTGAAATTAATGAGCCAGCCGGCCGAGGCAGAGATGAATGGAGTGCACTGGCGCCGGGTCTTTCGGGTGTTTGTCCACACCAGGACAATGGGGCGCTCTGGTCGCGCTTTGTCACCCTTGCTTCTTTCCATGTCAACTTTCTCTCTTTCTCTCTCTCTCTCTCTCTCTCTCTCTCTCTCTCTCTGTCCTCGTCTTTCTTGGTTGGCCAACTGCGGCCCATTACTGGTCAAGTAGTGACCACAGCTTTCATCATCTCAGAAGAAGCCAGTAAGAAAACGGGAAAAGTGCAGTTGGACAATGGCCTTGTCGTGGCAAACAGCTTGTCGCTATCGAGAGTGCCTTTTGAGTTGAAGTGCGGAAAAACACAGCAAACTGCACTTCTAACCCATTCGATGACTGTACACTTTTCTGTTGGTTCATTTAATAACAAGTGTGTTTAGAGTGTTAACTAGACTTAAGTGTTCAGAGACATACTGAATTGAATTTTCATCCGGCTGCATTCATTAAGTTGATTTTGGAGTACTTCTATGAAAAAAAACAAAATGAACTTAAGTTGATATATTATGGATTCGATACACATTACACTGGTTAATGTGTTAAGAGCGGGGAGTATCTGTCCCAGACTGGCCATCTGCTCGAACTCGTCAGGGTGAGCATTGTTTTGAATGACGCTACCACGAGTGATGAATGAGTCACAGCAGTGGGCTAATTTACCCGGGACCCGATGGCACTACGCAATGCTTGTTTCCGATTCTTTTGCTGATGTCGTTGTACTATTTTGTCCGTCTATCTGATGTCTCTCCGACTCTTCTCAATGAGCCTAATTGCCAATCGGACCGACTCACTGCATGCACTTGACACGCTACATGGTCTTAGGCCAGATTTATGCTGATGGAACGAGCTTGTTTCTGCACAGGGTCACTTGCTGTGATTTGTTTTTGTATTTTGAAGTACTTGACTGAGCTTTGCTGCGGGCAATTATTTTCAATTTTATAAAGTGCCGCTCTGCATCGCTGCACTTGATGTTATTTTATATAAAAAAAATATAACCTATAAAAATATTTTTGGATTTAAAACTAGAATTACCTGTTTATGTTGATGTTTGAAGTTAATTTTTAATTATACTCATATAACAATTGTAATTGCATTCGTGGTATTAACGATTGATTATTTTTTAACAAAAAAATTTGTTCAACAATGTTAACAATAATAAATTCTCGAGTTAAAATCACTATTTGAACTAATCGATTACTGTTAACTTCGATTTTTTATTATGTGCTTTATAAATTTCTTATATTCTTTATCCCTGTTTTTGAGCTAATTCTATTAGTGAGTACTTTAAACTGGTTTCAATCTATTTTCATTTACTGCAAAAGGTTAGAGAGTGGTTCCTGGTGGTACCACGAGGCTCATTCTCAGTGTTAGTCGTTTCTCAGCTCGCCATGTAACTGTATGTGTGAGTGAGAGAGAGAGAGAGAGAGAGAGAGAGAGAGAGAGAGAGAGAGAGTGTGTGTGTGTACAAATCTCACTGTCCAAGTCGGACATTATGATCGGGCCCATTAGTAGAGAGGTACACGGGAGCGAACATGGTCATCGCGGTGACAAATGTCCGGTGATAAATTTAGCGTTGCCGGACCGTGGCCGGCTAACTCGCGTGAGTTAAATTATGGCGCCACGTCGATAGATCAGGACCGAAAGCTTTGTGCTCGGTGCAAGCTCGCACCTAATTGCACTGGGCGGCTATCGAGTGAGTCAGCGCGCAAAGTGGAGAGATTCGCTCGCGCCCACAAGATTTATACCACGTACATCTAGTTGTTCTCGTGTGGCTGCATCTTAGAAAACTTTTCGACATCAAACCAAGGAACGGGTGACTTTTATTTATACGCTAAATTAACCCAGAGACGGACGCCCAACCCCTTAGACGCAAAGGATTAGCCTTATCGAACCACTTACACTCTTCGTGTTCAGCGCCCACTTTGCTTGCAAACTTTGATCGTTCCTGCTTGCCAAGATTGTTGTGGGCGTTGGGAATTTTCTTATGTCTCAAGTCTTGCAGAACGGTACGATAGCTTTATCTTAGATTATTATAAGCAAATTTCTAAACTTACGATGTTTGAGACATTTGAATCTAAAGATTAAGCTTGTGTTGTTATTTTATTTGAATGTTTGATTTTTAACTCAAAATTTTAATAAAGAGGGAATTTGAGTAATAGAAGAATTGGAATTACTACCCTACTAGATGTAGCTTGTCCTAGGTTGAAGGCTTAGCATGGGGGAGAGTTAGAGAGTATACTATACTGCACAGTGGCAAGTGTGCGAAAGGCGTCTTATCTTGCGCACTCTTGACACGAGCCGACTAACAGTATGGCTAAGAGATGCTCACTTGGCCAGTGTCACCTCGCGCTGTTGCCGCCATGGCAGCATCGGTGACCGGCCTTATCGGGCGTCATTTGCATTATCACTTAGCGCACTGAATGTTTTAATTTTCGCCTTCTGAAGAGGCTAAGACTTGTCAGACCTGTCTAATTGAATTTTCCCGGTCACTGTGGGCCAGGTGTCGAGATTGGCAGCGGTACCAGTAGTGCTGTCAATATTCACCAAGGCCCAACTCGCAGCAAAAAGCAAGCCACTAGCGCAGTGCAGATGTTGACACTTCGATTTCGTCCGGGCTTCTAGCTAAGTCGATTGTCATTAGAAGCTAATGGCTGTCCTCACACACACACACACACACACACACACACATACAAACACTCAAACGGATCAATGATGAGGTTTGTTTTAAAATAACGAAAAACTAAAAATCGATTTAACTTTACGAAGTCTCTAAGGAACAAAGGAAGAGACGAGTAGTGTCACGTGTCAGTGATCCAATTAAGCTAAATTGGCTTTCCAACAAGAGAAATTGACTTTTTCTTTTATCTGTATTTCTATTTCTATTTTGGTGTTTGATTTCTCTAAAGCGACAATCTTTTAACAGCATCTTTTTCTTTCTTATTGTTGTTACAGTTGCCTGCAAGTGGTGCCTCGATGAATCCGGCGCGCACATTGGGACCAGCGTTCGTCATGAACCGGTGGAACTTCCATTGGGTAAGTACAAATCCGCGTAACTAGCACAACTCTGGAATTATGTTTTCACTGCTGCCACCCCGAATGCACGACAAGGGTGGATGAACTAATTAGGATTCCAAACACAGTCAAGAAGAATGGCAGTTGTCACGACGGATGACTCACGTGCCGTTCAGGTTGACATGTGACAACTTGTCTTCATGATTCTC
Organism: Rhinocypha anisoptera; assembly: GCA_011762765.2. Lineage (NCBI taxonomy): Eukaryota > Metazoa > Arthropoda > Insecta > Odonata > Chlorocyphidae > Rhinocypha > Rhinocypha anisoptera. Next base: position 18,099 of record WURS02421397.1, read on the forward strand.
AAACAGCAAACTTATGTATGAGCATAAACTTACATGCAAAGAGCTTAATTATTTATATTTAAACAAATAATTTTTGGTTAATAAAATATAATTTAAACAAGCCAGAAACAATTTAGATGGCGGGAATCAGGGGTTTGTGAATGGCCAAAACGTGATGGCTCTAATTTGACAGTGTAGTCTGCTAGCACTGTTCTTGGTGGAATTTGTGCCCTTCCTATTGACATGACTGGCTGGGTTCTAATGCCTGAATCCGGTCTTCCATTTGGAGAAAGTCGAAATGAAAACATCGTCTCTGGCAGAGTGGCTAGAGGTCTGTCACAGCAACCAGCCAGTTTGATGCATCATTTAACATCGAGAGGGTAGGGAGAGGGAGCCAGCAGACACCACTGCCACTCTAGCAATTCTCTCCCACTGCTCATCTGTATTTTACAGATTATTTAACATTTCAGAAATTAGCTTGAGTGAAGCAGAAACTTTGAATGTGATTGGAAGCAACCGAGGATGGGTCTCTTTAATCACTAATCCACTAACGCTTCCTCTCTGTCTCTTCTTCTTAGGTCTACTGGCTGGGTCCATTGTCGGGAGGCATCGCAGCGGGTGTCATCTACGAATTCATTTTTGACACGAAGCGAACCAACAAATACTTTCTTGATAGCTTTGATCTTGATCTCGAACGTGGTAAGTGATAAAATCAAGTTAAACAAATCATTTCATACACGACTATGTTTTAATTACAATTCACGGCATTTTTATTGCTCGAAAAAAGGGTCATAGTTTGATATCGAGTATGAGTAAACTTGAGTAAGCGTGAGACTGATTTTGATGTATGATCTGTTGATAGACACATGTCGATGCCCGATACTGGTTTGAGATGTTTGCGCTCGAATAGAATTACCAATTTTGTCTTGTTTCGATGGCCGACTGGCTTTAGGTTGGCGTAAATCGAGTAATATGCTTTGCCACTGGCTACTGCTCTTGTGGGCTAATCATTCTTCATATCTGATGCAAACGGAACCAATTAGAAGAGCGCAGACATTACCACTGGCCGGTGCAATGCTCTCGGTAGCGTTCTCAAGTTTTCGCTCGGTAGCACTCGACGCTAATAGTACTAAATTGAATTCATTTTCCACAATATACATACATACACGGCTGCAAGTTGGTGCACTTTTTAAATAATTATTCTAATTGGAGTAGTTTGTGTCGAGTTTAGGGCTGACGAAGGGACTGATGGAGGGTAGCGAGTAGTAATCGATGCTGGCGCGCGCAAGCCCGAGCCACTTGGTGATTACACCATCTCGAGCACTACCAAGCCGATTAGCATAAATCTTCAATCGACATGGATAACACCACTGTCGACTCGCATTCCCTGCGGGATCATCATTCCAACACCAAACCGAGATTATACCTGGGGAATTTAAATTTTGTTGAAACACATGTGCGCTTGCATGTGAACAACGAGAAACTCGGGTCAGAGATTACCGGAAAATTGAAACTTAGACTATTATTATATATTATAAATTATAATTTTAAGATCTTGATTTCTTTTAAAATTATAAATGAATTTGATTATTTTTATAATATAAAACATACTTAAAAGGGGTCTTGTTTTTTATGATTGCTTTCTAACTCTTCACTCAATCATGATTTCACAATTTTTTTATTATATACACATTTTCCATTTGAAATCTGTCACATTTCGAAGTGTTAAGATTAGAAAAAAAAGTGGAAAGGCGCGAAGACTAGGACCGCAAGAGCTTATCTTCGCTCTCTTAAGTACTCACTACCTGTATGAATTTACTTTCAATAATAAAAATATACATTTGGTAAAGCAGGAATCTTGAGTCGATGATAAGAGTGAGTGGTCCGGGTATAAGATCTAGAGAGGGGAGAGAGAGAGAGAGAGAACTTGTTTGATGATAAGTAGGCTTGCTGGTGGCGACGGCCTCGCACTCTGTGATGCTCTCGATGAAAGGTGTCGGTAGAGTGTGATCGGTGTTGCGAGGCATAGAGACACTGAGTAGCAACCGGGCTCGATCGATACAGAGAGAGAGAGAGAGAGAGAAGGGCGCACGCGATGACACGGTGCACTATGCACTACCTTATTAGCCTTGGGAGGCCTCAAGCAGAAGCATCTCGAGGGTGAAGGAATCCTCATCCGACACTGCTAATCCCGATCGACATGCTGACAGTCGAGAGCGGTGTGCAAGTGCCGCCGATTTGCAATCCGATTAGCAGCAGTGCCTGCCAAATCGAGTTCGCCCTCGCCTAGGCTTGTCACCCTTGAATTTAAAATTAAACCCCCTCTGGGCCTGTGACTCCAACTCATTAAACCAGAAGCATGATCTACGGTGAAAATGAACATTGCACACGGCATTTCTTTAATTAACCAATATACGATTTTTTCACTAAGTTGAAACTAACACCCTTTTTCTGTTACAACATAGAATTATATTCTTTTAGAATTCAAATTTTATCAAAACTATTCTTTAAAATAACAGATCAGAGCGATCAATGTTTAGTGTGATGTCAGTTGGGATGACAATCTGTATGAGCCATATTCTACATGTCATGACCAAAGACTTTTCACAGCCAACTACCGGTGGTGGTATCAGTTATTTCAGTATTTTGTGACAAAATAGCATAACTAAAGCTATAAACATAAAAGCATTAAAATACTATACTATAAAACTATATAAGTCTATGTCAAATCAATATGCTCTTGGTGAATATGTTTGAATAGAAAAATCTAATTTAAGCCAACTTGTCCATTATTATTATATGGAACATAGCATTCATCAAAACTCAAAGCAAGAGGTGAAGTGCAAACAAAACTATTTTTATTTTACACCAAACTTTGGATTTTTGTTTGAGTTTTTCTTTGTCTTCTCCGTGTTTGAAGTTGCTTTTTAATGTCTATACGACGGACTGTAAAAAGTGTTAATGCAAAGAATTTTCATTCCGGTTAGAAGTATTGATTTCCGTTTCACTTGCTTCCACTCTTTACCGCTCTGATCTTTTATTCTGCTTTAATAATATTAGAGACAAAATATTCTGGAGACAACCTATTTGGAGGGGATAGCATTATGAAAAGGAAAGTTTTGAAGAGGCACCGATATCGATAGACAAAAATTTAATTAGAAACTTTTAAAAAGCTTGCTTTTGAGTCATTTTAAAAATCTAATTAAAAGCATAACACTGTGATATATGAAGATAGACATTTTGTAACAAAATTATAATTGGACCATAGGTTGGTTTTGAGAAAGGAGAGAGAGAGAGAGTCTCCATTAAAGGTGAACGCTCGTGGCACTGTGATGATGGCACGGTAGACAGTGAGAAAGAGGGAACTTCAAAAGTGAATTTATTTTCCATTAGAATAGAAGAGTAGAACGCAACATGCCAGACAAACACTTATGTGGAGAAGAACACGGACAACTCTTAGATTCAGATGCTAAACAGTTTTTTTTCACTATTTTTTATCACTGTGTATTGAGTATATGACAAAATTTAAATTTAACAGTGAGGAAAAAACGAAAGAAAAGATGCATTTTTTTGCTTTTCGATGTATCTTGTTCCTCCCCCCACTCACTCTCTTACTAACTCACTTTCACTCTCTTCGACTCATTGACTGGCGGTAGGCACACTTCTGCCTGGTGCCAGATGACAATTTGAGTAGCGAAATTGATAGTGATCGATTGTTGGTGGCACGGGCCGAGTGCCGTGACAGGCCAGTCATGTCAGGAACATCTCTCTCTCTCTCTCTCTCTCTCTCTCTCTCACTCACATATGTAGCTGTATCGCTTTTCTTTCTAATGAATCACTTCCCACAAACCTCAAGCTAATCGAGACACTCAGTGTCTGTTTGCTTAACTGTTACGGTTTATTTATAAAGGAAGACACAGACAAGTGAGTTCTATTAATTAAACAGCCATCTTGTAGCTCAATCAAAGCGATCGCAATACTAGCTCTGATTAAAAGCCAGACAGTGAAGTTCGCTTTGACTTGTCGCAGCGTTTTGAACAGTGATACTAAAATCGTTTTGATGTTTTTGTTATTTTTTCTGGCAATCAGCTTGTTTCTAGCTCAACTTTTCTTTTGTTGGATCAGTTTTTTACCACCAATTTTGAGGTTTGATTTTAATTTAATTAAAACTTACTTTGGGTTCACCCCCCGCTTGCGACAGCTTTTCGACAAATTGGGGGTGTGTAGCAGCTTTACTAGACTCGTCTCCATTTCGATTGCTTAGGGTGTAAATCAAAATCAAAGCTGACATGGCGGTGGCGCCCGACAGAACTGTGGTTTGGGGACCGGCTGCTAGTGGACAGATAACGGACAACTTGTGCCGTCCGCCATCGGTGGTTGGTCACTTGCTCACTCGGCTTCCCATTGTGCTTGTTGTTGTTTGACAATTCAATTTGGCTTCCCCACTACTTCACCACTACCACCACCACTGCACTACACTGTTCAGACATGAAGCTTGAATTGGCAGAATTCGAAAATAAAGAAAGAAAAAAAGATGCTTGGCCCGAGTTGTCAATCGGAGCACGCCATTTGTGCGCGCGCCAAAATTCCTAATCCCCTCCGCTGCTGTGCCTCGAAAGTGAATGATTATAAATTTCCGATTGACTGATTTAAATATTGCACGTCTGGTGTGTGTGCGAGTCGTATTGCACTTTGCCGCATTCAATCGAATCATATTCTTTTGGAATATTTGGCAGGCACCGCTGCGGCTGCGTTGGGGATAATTGATATATCACCGAACGAGCAAACGGTGAATTCATTATGCTCTGTGGCTTGCCTTCAATCGAGTGTACCGCCAGAGATGTGAAGCACAATTAATTCGCCATTTATCACGCTAAATTAAAATTTGACTATAATTAATTTTGTGTTATGCGAAATAATGGCTCGTAATGTCATGCGTGTGACTAAGTATTGTTTTAGATAGTTCCCTATGAATGATAGTTAAGATATTTTGAGAAATCACCGTTTCGTTTTTTGAGAAATGAATTTCCAAATACATTTAAAAGCAGACCTTCTATTAAATGTATGAGCTTTTTCTAGGTAATGCAAGTGGCCTAGTTTGAATGAGATTAGTCTGTGAGGGGCTTGTAATCTGCAAAGAACAAGTGAATCTGTGGGCTGAGCTTGATATGCATATGCACCAAGTGTCAATGGCATTTACCGATAGTGCTCATCTCATCTTCTTTGTTTGAGGCGAGCGCGTGATGACTGATGAGCTTGACTCGTTGGTGGTATGCATGCCTGATATGCTCCAACCGAGCACGACATGAATGGACGTTGCGTTTTTTGTCTCAGGCGGACACCGTGTCCAATCGAATAGCGACAGTCACTTTCACTACAGGCTTAATTTATCATTTTGCTCACGCTCGGCCTGTCGTGTGCCGAGTGTGGTTGGCCAGGTTGCAATTAGACTTGCTGCTGTCCCCACACCAACTCATCCATCTAGCTTGTCAGCTAGACAAAACATCGTTGGTTTTCTATTATTTTTGTAACTAATTTTTGTATGTTATTTAACCAGATTCGAATGCCGAGGACGACTACGAAGACCCAGAGATCAACAAAATGACCAACCACAAGATGTACGGAAGTGCATCAGCAGCCTCTTCGGGCAGCAGCAGTGGTCATCGTTCGAATCACACGCAACACTCGATTGTGTCAGTGCATGGGCCACCGCCACCACCTGGACTCGACTCGTATCGCCCGATGATCAGCGCTTTCGCACCTTCCACAACCATTCAAGAGGTTTCGCCCCAGATCTACAACGAACCCACGAATGGGAGCAACTATTACCAGTCAGCTTCAGACCGCTCGGGTAATGGCACCTCCAGCAACGGAAGCAACGGTCCCAGTAGTGGACCCAACGGAGTAGGAAATGGTACCAACAGTTCTACCTTCTTCCATCCACAAGCCACCACCGGCAATCGAGCTCACTTTGGTCACAACACAATGCGGGCCTCGTTGCCACACCACCGGCTCAACTTTGATGGCACTATCATGGGACCTAAGTTTTAGGTTTGAAGCCATCTCCGATTTCACCACAAAGCGATCTATTTTTGTAATAAAACCACATCACTTTTCATCTGTAACTAACAAATCATCACATCATTCAGTGCAGATTCATTTTTGTTTGTTATTATTACTTTTTTTTGTTTTCAATGTAAATATGAATTATCACCATTTTGTACGACCTTCTGCTTTCTCGCCCCACCCACCCCTCCGGTTAGATAGAGCCATGCCGGATGTCTGGCCAGCGGCGCCTAGTCGTTGCTTGCCAATCTTGACCAAACTCTCGCCTCGCCACCCTCTCTCCTGTACAGAACTGCCCCGCAGGGACTTTCACTTTCACTCTCTCGCCCTTTCCTTTCCCCTTCCTTTCTAACATGGCACATTTGATCTTCAAGCAAACACAGAATGTGAGACTGTAATAATTTATTATTTGTAATAGTCTATGATTAATAACCACATTTAATAAATGTAATTATTAATTATTTACTCTTTACGCTTCTCTAAGTATCGAGTGCTAACCAAGAATGTTTGCACTTGAGCAGCGGTAAGCGCTAAAAGCATCACACAAAAAAAGAATAATAGCACATAGAAAAAAATAACGAAATTAATTAAATATAAATTATTTTTTATTGATTAGTTTCATAGTTCAATCAATTTAAGCCTTATGGTCAACTTGCCATCGTCTTGGTTACTCTTCCAAATAGGTAAAAAAATAACAGTAAAGATCAACAACCTGAAATCTTCAAGATTAATATCGAGTGGATGTAATTAATCACAAAAGCTTGCTTCGCTTCCATTCTTAACTTGTGTGTGTCTGTGTGCCCCTTGTGGAGTGGAGCGCACCACTCGGAATTCCGCATCGTATAGTCTCGCTTTGACTAACCTCACCTAGGTCACCAAAGCTCGATACAAATCTTATAAATTGAGTTATTTGTCTCTGGCTGGGTGGCGATACGCCTGACTAAACATTCAATTTGCCAATCCTCTCTCCCACCACCACCAACAATCACTCTCTTCACTTGACGCTCACCCCAAGAAGACAAAGGGAGAGAGAGAAAGAGAAACGGAACATTCAAAGTGGCGTTGTGTACCGGTTCAAGCGCGTGTCTCCAAATTGAGTTTATAAAATTGGTAATTCCATTTTTCAACAACGTTGACATTGTTGCAAAACTTTCTGGTTAGATAATGTGTGTGGGTGTGAGTGTGGGTGGGTGAGTGCAAAATATAAATAAATAAAATAATTAGACAAAAAATATTGACAAAAACATTAGTCATAATAAGTAGCAGATGCGCTTTTAAAAGTTTTATGTATAAACAAAAAAGTTTTCCCCAGCAAAAGATAGCTCCATAAAAAAACTTTTCCGAATAATAACTTTTAAAATGAAAAATAAGCAAAGTACTGAACAAAAAAAGTAGCAGTTTAAATATTCAAAATATATAATAAAATAATAACAATAATGTTGAAAACCACTAGAGTTATCCATTCTGTCAATTTTCCTACCTGTCAGTTACCGATGCGTTAACCTGTAACCTCTATTAGAGGAAACTAGAGAAAGAAAGAAGTGAGAAAGAAAGCGAAAGTATTCGTAATGGAGAGAGAGAGAGAGAGAGAGAGAGAATGCGTTAAGTAGATTCGGTCAAAATAGGTTTGCAAAGTTAAAAATCAGAGTTTTGGCTTAAATCATAGATTGTAATAGAAAACAGTTGGGAGCAACAATGGGCATTGTTATCCACGGGAAATAAGACTCATTTCACTTACCATTGACTTTAATGAAGATTCCCTAAACTCTAAGCCTCAAATCTTCACTTCTAAAGATCTTTAGCATTCAAAGTGTACTCTTTAACTGAATTGTTTGAAAGATTCCAGAAAAAATACAGAATATAATTTTTTTATAAGTAAAGATTACAGGTTTGTAATGATTACTTATCAGTGTCAAATCAATTAATCCGTCTGGTAACTGTCTAACCCTGCTCAATCCATTGTGTCATTGTATATTCATTGGAGACTTTCAAGAAAAGAAAGAATCAGGCATGTCATTCTTCCATAATATTGAATTATGATTCACTTTTATAGATGTGTACTTTTCCCCTTCATTGACTGTACATTTTTGTCGATTTATTACTAGGAGAGAATGTCATGCTTGGAAAAAAAAGAAAATCAATGCCACCTGGTGATAAACACATAAAGTGCAATTAGCTAAAGTTACACATGTGGACTGTGAAAGAATCTTATCACATCCAAATGAAGCCTCGACATGAAGGACAAATGGAAGAATATGCATGACTCGACAAGGCTCTTTCTCTCTGCATGGTGCCACCACCACATAGAGTGAGGCTGAGTGTTATCACCCAGGCGACACACATCCGTTGGTGGTGTTTGTTCTGCCTCTGCCTCAACTCTATTCAAGCGCCTCCACTCTCATTCTGGGGTTTCATTGTTGAGAATTTTAATTATCATAACTCAAAATTAATTTCTCTGGTACTCGCAGAGCAGGCTCGCGGAAAACTCATACCATCCATAAGTGATGTTAAATTGAGTGGCACAGTGGTTGCATCGCTTCTACACGCCAGTTTGTTTTCAATGCATTTTCTCTTCTAATTAAATGAGCAAATATTTGAATAAGTTGCTGACGTATTTCTCAAAGGGAGTTGATATAAAATGCATTTGTTACTTCTAAAGAGATCAGGTAACCATTGTGATTTGGGTGGATGGAAATTAACTTGATACACCTGTCATTTGCAAATCTAATTGTCTATTTAGTGCAACTTTCTTACTTCATGTCTTGAGTATGTGTAACTAAAAATGTATAACGCGAGTATATGTTTTTTTATTGCACACATATTTATTTTTAATCTGTTAGTATGAAGCAGATAAAATTAGATCAACAAAAATAAAGACAAACATAACAAAACATAAAAATAAAAGAAAGGATTGAAAGACAAATCAGCGATGATTGGGTGGCTGAACTTGAGCATTTCGCACTTCAACCACCATCAGGTTAGCCCGTGTATCGTAATAGGACTGATGATACCGTGAGCTCACCACGTTCAGACAGTGAATCGTGTTCAGCAACGGAGACAACTTCGACACGGCACGCGCCAACGAACTGAAACGAGCACAAACATTGGTTATATTACATCAAGATTATCATTGCTATTCGTTATATAGTATAACACGAATAGAAATAAGGTGTCAAATTAATGCTTATTATGCTTTTATCTAGCGTTGATTCTATTTCAAATAGAATTGGTACTAAGTCATCGCAATAAGTCTAACTAGGCTTATTATTATTACAACTACTACTACTAAACAAGGTGGTAGACAAGTGTGTGTAAGCGCTGACTCAGAATTTCTATCGACAACTTATAAAAGGGGACAAGTTTTAATTGAGGAAAAATATTGGACACACACACGAGTCTAGGCAATTGCGGGAGAGAAATAATTCTTTGTTGGCTTTTGAAAAGCCAACAAGAAGAGTGACAGGTTTGAGTGGGGATACGTACTGCCATAGGGTGAGGTTGCCAGCTGTCGACACGCGGACCAGATCGTTGCCGAGATCGTCAAAATGGCGGCAGCGAACCACTCGGAGTCCAGCCACCAGCTTGCCCACGGTTGCACCCACCGTGCCTCGTTGCCTTGCACCAGGCAAACCATACACGCACACCGTCTGCAAGCAGAAAACAGTCAGTCAACTAGCAACCCCTCTTGAACATGGATTCATTCCTTTTTAGATTTCAAAGCATCACAATGTTAATCATTTGATGCTAAAGTGGTAGATATTCTATTTCTCTCTTTTTGTATCATGTCATAGTCTGGCCTATACGCTAAAGTAGTTGAGTGTGATAAATTATCACTGATAATTAAAATGTTTTTGCTGTTAAAATTGTTTACCGATTTCAATTCAAACTTTTCGTTTTTATTCTAATTTTTCCTTCTTCATTGAGATAAGCAAATGAAATTAACTATATTCGATATCGATAATAATTCGTTTTTTACAAAAGTCACAAAAGTTACAAAAGCACTATGATACTATCATATTGAGATCTTGTGTGAAGTGAAATCAAATTAAGCCACCAGACCGTGGCACTTGATCTCCTGAAAATTAAAATTTCTGACCTTTGTCGGACACATCACATTCACCTAATCCCTAGTGACTAGACATTTTCAATATCCGATTCGCAGTGTAGAGAGTTTAATTGACAATGACGACAAATCTCTCATCGTTTACCATTTACAGTATACAAGTTTAGATAAATTCGACAAATAAAAAGTTGCTAAACAATTTTGCGAATCTACAACAAAGCAGTCACGTTTCACGACTCAAAACATCAGTTCATTCTTGAAATAGAATGGCATCAAATTTTCTTGTAAAATATAAAATTCTCAAATATAAGCTAAAAGAAATAATATTCAGAAACATCTTCATCAAAGTTTGTAGCTTGTGATTTTTCACAGATATAATGCAAGTGCAAATATAATAATGAAGTGCCCTTTCGTTTCAGACCATGGCAGCACTTTTTTCTGAGAACAAATTGTTTGTGTCATTATAAGTTTTTTTGAAGTCTTGTTTTTTTCTTTTTTTAAATCAGTCTCATTGCTTAAAACTTTGGTGGCAAAAACAAGTATGACAAAAAAATTCTTGTCCATTTTTTGTACATGCTTTTCATTTTTTTTGTTGAGTTTTAAGAATCGGTCGAGGAAGTAATGGTTCGAACTTCACTGTTCACTCCTAGTTGGCAGACCAAGTGAACCCAAACCAATGACGAATTTTTTCTGTTCCTTAGCATTGAAGTGGCCTGGCACTTGTGCGTTTGGCACCACTACTTTCGACACCTTAGATAACACACATACACGGTTTGGACGGGGGGATATCAATTTGGAAAAGTGCTCGACACCAGTTCCATTTGTTTCAGGCCCCGGATCCATCAACTGTTATGAGCCAAGAGAGAGGATGGGATTTAAAATTCGCTATTACCCGGAACGAAGACGCCATTAGAACAAAAGAAGCGGTGAGAGAGAGAGAGAGAGAGACGGTAAAGCAATAAGAAGACGCGAGAGCGTTATGTAAGCGTCAATGGAGAGGCGTTAGTGCAACAACATGCCGCGCGCCCAGGCACACTATGCAAATCAGGCGCCAATTAATTCTCGACTGGTGATGCTACCGCATCGACCGACTCAAAGAGACACTGATGAGGCTCACTCTCTCGAACGGTCGCTTCAAGAATAATTGAAAACAATGCCACGGCATTCTCGATGAGTGCCTTGGACAGATCAGGCACAATGGACTATTCTACCACGCGTGTATTATCAAGCACCACCTAGATTTGACAACTCGCCCGTTCACGAATTTTCCCACACAACTATGATGAATAACAGTGGAACGGCATTATTAGTCGGCAAAGCAACTCCTTATGTGAGGCATGCAAATTTTTTCCTTTTGAAAGAAGACAAAGGTTACTTAATAATTAAAATCACTAAATTGAGCTAAAAATAAAATCAAACCAAAGATTTCAGGTATATAGAATTAAAAGTTAACTTAAATTTTGATAAAATGTCACTTTGTCTAACTGACACAATTAGTTAAATTCACAAGATGGTTTAAATCGAAACCATGTTGCAAGCTTGGAAATTTCCCAAAATGAATCCAATCCATTAATGTCCAAGCAAAGTCAATTCGAAATTGTATTCCATGAAATCATTGTCCTATCACAACAATACAATAATGATAAATACACCAAGACAGATCATTTTGGAAAAGTTCCACTGTTTGTGAATTTACTGAAATCATAAGTTCACTTTAATTTGTCCGAACTTGTCTAATGCATTACAATCTGCAAGTGCATTGTCGACAGAAATAAAGATAGAAAAAAATCATTCAGCAAGACCCCAAGTATGAATCGATTGAAACAAGTCAAAATGGATCGATGAGGGCGAGTCTACATCGAAATATGAATTGTGATGAGGGTTACCAGTGACAAATGAGAAAACTCAGAAAATCATATTTTTGCAACCCTAATTAGCCTTCAATTGTATTCGCCAAAAATATCTCCTAAAAATTTCAAATAATTCAACAAAAAATAGCTTCAAAATTTTAAAATCTGTTAGTCACTCCTATTAAGCAAACAAATAAAAACATTACCTCGTAGATACAATAAAATATGAAGAAGGAAAACTCTCTGAGGAAGAAGGTTATGTAGAGATAACAAAGTTTTAAAGCCATATCCGAGAAGTTGTCGTCATCTTCGGGGAGATACTGCTCCATGTCCTTCAGGTCCATCGTGGTTCTGTGGATATTAACAAACCACAAAGTTAGTCATTAATTTAAAACTCGCCCACATTCAGATGTCCCCTCTACTGCAAAGCTTTGGTAATTAAGTCATTCATTTGGGCGAGAGCAACACTACTAATATAACTCAGGAACAAGCGTGGATAAATGGAACCAACTGTTCGTGTGGCTAGACAGATTGCCAGTAAAAACTTTGCGCAACTATCTCTGTTCTGTTACGTACATTTGCATTATTTAAAAAAGAAAATGCAAATAAAAATTCATTTTGCTGTCCAAATTTGCAGTAGCACGAATTCATCAAGCCACCTAACATGCTAGAGTAGTTTGATTGTTTCAATCTGGCCGTCCAATTATGAGTTTGATTCAATTGAAGACATCCCGACATAAGGCGTGCATTACTTTAACTAGTTCTGTGTTGAAAAGAAGCAAATCAAATTTCATAGCAAAATGACAGTAATATCAGTGTGTGACAACCGCATCAATAGATGTCTGCTGAGCGAACCATGTGGCAATCGGACTAATTTGCCTGTGAGGTTGAGAACCGCGAGTCTCGGTGAAGCAAGTCACCCTTTGCCTCGGTGATTACCTCTATTACACTAATCGAATCATTTCGAATGGCGCTTGTTCCATTTAGAATGCCGGCTGACGAGCTGTCCTCCTCGAATGACAACTCAAGGCGCGAGATAGCTCAAGACGAAATAATCAAATCGAAACAGTGCCATATTTCACTCGCACACCCGAGAGTCGAGCACGAGAATCAATTTGAATTTAAATTTCGTCGTGCTAGCGTTTGTCTTGCGCTTCAGAACGCAATATTGTCTAAAATGACTTAAATTAATACATTCTAATTTGCTATGCCTAGAATCGATTTGGCCGAGGCAGAGAGAATAGTTCCACAGGCCAGTGAACAGAAAGTTCGCCAACAAATCTTGACACGGCATAGCAGACACAATGAGGTGAGTTGGAGTCTGTGTGTGCGTTTGCCAGTAATTCTAGTAATTCTAAATGCCCGACTCGGCGCGGAAAGCGACATGTAAATGCAATCACATTAATTATGATTTATAATTAAAACCAAACTTGAGCTATGATGGAAAAAATTAATTAGATTCACTATTCTAAATTGTAAGTGAGAACCCAAAGTTTCAAAATGTATTGGCATTCAGAAATGTTGAAGTGAATCTTCTCTTGTTCTTTTCTTCTTCTACTTCGATTGGTTTCAAATTTCAAATACTTGAGTTTCAAGTTTCCACAACTAAAGATAAATCTATAAATAGATTCCATTGATTAAGTACTAAAAAAACTTGATTAGTTTTCCAAACAAACGTCATTGTAGTTAAAAAATGTAAAATCAAATTCAACTTAGGTTCTAGGTAAAAAATTTCTGACAATAATAAATTCAACTCTATATATTTATAAACGAAAAATATCTAGTAAACAAAAATCGCATGTAAAATAAACAAACATTGAAACGCTTTTCACGTATCTCCATTAAAAGTATAATTTATTTAATCCCAAATCCTTCTGTATTTATCTATATTATTCCATCTTTGGAACTATTGACTCTCTAGCCGGGTATCCAAACAAACACGGCAAGCGTTTTTAATATTAATCAACAGTGCTGGTGAGAGGGGTCGGTGCCATGTGACATGGTGTGTCAATATTTGCCAGAAAGATACCGCACACGCGAAGCAATCCAATGCAAGTCAATCATAACAAACCGATAGGTAAACTAAGATGTTAAGACTCAGAAGTCTTTGCTGATTGCTAATCGAGCAGATTTGAATGTGCACACAGTGCCACCGGTTAGTAATTGAAAAAAGACTCGATTTGACTGACACGCTCAATGCGGCATATCTAGTGTCTCAATAGAATAGCCATAAGCAAATGGAAGTAGGCGCATGCGAAGAGTGATCAATAGTACTTACGATGGCAGGCCCATGTCGAACAGCTCGTTCAGCAAAATACGCATCTGGTCGTACAAGAAGCAGAGGATGAAGTAGTCGATCAGTCCTGCCATAATGCGCTTGCGAAGGCGTGGAACCCGGTATACGGTGCCGCCTGGGTGACAATCAAAAAAAGTTATTAGAAAACTTCTCCCCCAATTTCAAACACATTGGCAACACATATTTCAAGAGATACTTTGATAAATCGATAGAATAACATTTAAACTAGAGTAAATTCCGCATCGGAAATCTGACCATTTGTAGTTGAACAAAAAAACTCTTCCTGGTGATTCAACCCGAACAAGGTTGGTGTACAAGGCAAAGAGCGACACAAGTTTAATTAAGCGCAAAACATTTCCAACTCTATCTCCAACCGGGTCGACACAATTAAAGCTCACTTAGTGGAGTGGGTATCATAGCAGGAGGGCAATGAAGAATCGTTATCGTCACTGGTGCGCCACTGCTGGTCACTCACTAATTGTGTCTGTTAGTGGAACAACGGTCCCGCGTTCTACCGATAACGAGCACCCAAACCCTTCTTGTTTTGTTCTTTTCAATCGCCTATATCACATCGATAAAGCAAAGAAAAGTGACAAACTCAATCAACTCACCTAAGCAGCATATGAAGAACTCTATGATTCCATTCGTTCATTACATGTCAAAGCCCTATCTCTCTTGATAGGTCATAACGAGTCCAACAATCTAATGGCAGACAATCTAGGCTAATAGAGACTTGCAATTGCATTATTGAATGACTATTGCTTTGTGGTAAATTCGAATCCAACCTGGTGATCCTTATTTGTTGTAATTTGCCAATATAAAAAACAATATCATTTTTGATGGTTCAAAGTTTTAGTATTTTACAAAATGTCTTGTAAAAGTTGTTTAAAAACCAACTCCAACTGTAATCTCGAGAGACGTGCCAGAATGAGTATAAAAAGTGATTGTAAAGCACTCTGTAGCGAGTGGACTAATCACAGCTGACCTCAGGGGCACAAACACATGAATCATATCGCGCACTATCGGAACAATGGCCCAGTGCAATGCACAAAGTCATCTGGCCCGATCAAGAAGACTCAACTAGGCGCCGTGGTACAATTGGCACAATTTGTAACTTTTGTCCGACATCATTCTGGCGGTACGGGTACCACAACACCAAAGTGCGAACGCGAAAGAGCAAGCTGGCAAATGGACCAATCGGAGCCACTTGCAAGCAAGTCGGCATCGAGTACACTTTCACTAGCTATTACCATCGCGTTCACTCTTCGAACCACTCATGAATACCATCATCAGGGAAAGACATTAAAGAGAGAAAGAGAGGGAGAAAGAGTGGTGCCAACTTTCAACAGCCCTAACAATAGCCACTCAAAGCGAACAGTACCGCGTCAGTATCACCACCACTAGAGTCTGATCATCGCACTCTCGAGAGTCACATATCGAGCCCTATTAGTGACGCCAATTTGGCGGGACAATGCAACAGAGACAGACTGGCCAGCCTCATCCGCCGTGAAACATAAAAACTTTGCAAATGTCAACGTGTTGTCGCATGCGATCCACAGCAACAACGCCACCTAGCGATTCAATCAAAGTTCATTCACTATTGCACGGTAGATAGAGCATGTAAACAATGCGGCATCTCTAATCAAGCCTGAATCGCATTAAAGCAACTATCACATTGCCAATGTGCAAAGTTAGCCTTGGTTGTTGTCATTGTTGTTAGAAGCCGACAATTTTGATTTTCCCAAGAGTCGTAAAATCAATCGAAATGTCAACTAACACGACAAAAGTTATTGGTCGTGCCACGAGCAATGGCGAAGAGTCAATTTCGATGTGTTTCGTGTGCATTATGTCAAAATTGAATTCAAATTGTGCCACATTTAAAAATGGAGATATATATATATTCACAAAAATAGTAGTAATGGGAAAGCAAGAGTGAAGTCACCAGTGGGATGTCTCCGAGCAAGAATCGAGTCACCGACGAGTTGTTCCTCGAGACACGTTTGCGTATCACGTTACGAGTGCCATTAGTCCCAACAAGAGCATCGTTTGGCTTTTTGGTGTCTTGCCATAAAGACTACTTTTGCTTCAATTCCAACTTCTTAAGCAAGAAAAGTTTAGAGAATTGAAAATCCCAGCCACGTCCCATCAATTGGCGAGTGCTAGACAGAGCAATCCCGGGTTCTAGTCATCATCATCATTGCTCAGACAGCACCCGAGTCATATGAAATTGTTTTCAATTTCCCCAAGGTATTGTAAAGTTTTGCTGTGCAAATGCTGGCTATGATCATCATGATGAGTGTTGACATTCACGGTACTTTACCCTTGCACCAATGCGCAATAATTATTGTAGAGACAAGAGAGATGAATTGCACAAGAAAAATGTGTGCATTTGCAAACTAACCACTAATTAAGCATTTACGCAACGTGACCTTAAAACTTCTTTAACTGTACAAATCATAAATTTTAAAAGAATGTCATTGAGAAAGAAGGGTTGGCAGTGGTGGTTCGTGTTAGCCCAGTACCGAGAGTGAATAGTTGAACGTGGTTAAAAGGAGGACAGTGGAAGCCAAATGGCTTGCCTACCCCCGCCTTGTCGAGTTATAGCAGAATTAAAAACTAATCTCGCCACTACCACCACCAAATGAAGTGATCAAAGTTTGGCTATTTCGCAAGTGACCTCGTCAGTACTGCCCACGCATGCCATTGCTCGTTATGATGATGCCCGACTCGGGTGCGGGTTGGACACAACTGGCCCCGATGGCCAGTTAAGAATAACCAGTTTAATTGGTCTCATTTTGTGAATCGATTAGTTTTTCCCCCAAAAGGGTCACACCAGCTAACGGACTAATGACGCCCGACTATGCCGGTTATCTCTTCTCGGGCTCCGATGGCTCGTTAAACTTTCGCATGCATTCGCGTGAATTTAAATCACCCGGGCTTGCGGAGAACAATTAAAAACATTACACCAAACGTTCGAACAATCGAGCTACGGAAAGTATTTATGGTCGCCTATGTTTATTCGGCGATTCAATTTGATCCAAGTCGACAATGGACAAGAAGGAAGAGACAATCGAAAGCAATGCAATCCGAGCAGCCATCAAGCAGGCCTACCAGAAGGACATCGACGATCTCATCGAGGAAGTGACCAACTTGACCAATGTGTGTCGTGATTTCAAAGAGGAGATTCTCGAAGACCTATGCGAAGTAGCTGGTCTCTTCGTGGACCGATTCGCCATGGACTGTTTTGAGCAGAGTAAGCAAACAGTTGTGCCTGACAACAACCGAAAATGATACTTGAAATGTTCATTTTTTTACTAAACTAACTCGCAGTAAATTGCCAATTATAAGTGCACACAGACTAGTGTGGCGTAATGAGAAAACTTTGCGTCTCACTGATTCTCTCTCGAGTCTGCAACTGCACCAAGAGAATCATTAGACGATTTCGTGAGAAAATCGCCAAATACCGCACAAACCAAAAGGTAAATAACGCTCATGTGAAACCGGGCTACGTGATACACGGAAGAGTGGTTCACTTCTTGACTCAAACACTCTTGGACTCGGCTCACTGCGTTTCATGCTCAAAACTCTCAAGATTCATTTAGGCTCACGCAGAAATTGAGAAAAATCAAAGATGATCATTCATTGAAAAACAACAATAATAGAAAAAATCTACCATCTGCTAGCACATTTTTAAGAAACATAAAAATATAATTACAAAATGAAACGACAACTGGGGTAATAAACTAATCACTATCTTAAAATTATTATTAAATAAATTGGTAGACTAATAGCTAGTGGACCAAGATTGTGAGTAGAGCATGATGTTTAAACTTAAATAGCCTTAGAAATTAATCTGGCACTCGGTGGAAAGGACACCAAGATGAGCTTACTCATTTTTAGTATTTGTAATACCCCCTCCGAGAGTGTCTAACATTCGCGTCTTAAGACGATTAAAGTTTAAATTATAATAATGTTTCATGACGAATCGGTTGAGGAGAGAAAGAGAGAGAGAGAGAGAGAGCAAACGAGGCCATTTGTCAATGTAAATACTTCAGTAAACGGGAAAAATTTTGGTGCATCCTCTCTTTCTCTCTAGAGGGAAAAGTATATACTTTAAAGAATCAGGTAATTGTGTGTCAGTGGGAAGAGTGCAACGAACATAGACACAACCGACACTTTTGGAGCAATTTATCATCGCGCATAGTGGTGAGGTGAGCTAGTGTGTGGTGCAGGGAAGAAACAGATTTTCAACCAAACCAACAAAATTAGTCTATCAAGTTGGGGTGTGGATGGAGACGGGTGGACGTTGGGGTGGTCTGCCAGTGCGAGCCAAGCCGCGCCAGAATCGTGTCCACTGGTCCACATCAAAAAGCGATCGGTCATCGGTGGTGCCGGCAGCGATGGCACCCGTAGCGCACCACAATTAATAACTGTCACCAACCAACCCAACCAGACAAGCCATCTAGGCCCTCGCCACAAATGGAACCTCGTGCAAGTTCGAAAAAAAACTACAACAAAAAACAAACTTTAATTAAAGCCAAAATAATGACTGCTACCACGAGATTTGACCACACTAAAACCACGATGGCTTGTGCGACATGTCCTCCTCGTGACATCGACAGATTGTCGCATAGTAATGAATGAATGGAAGTCATCCCGAGCACATCTCCAGTAACACAAACGCCAAATAGACGAGAATGTTCCGAAAGGACTATCCAATATATTTTTGCCAAAAAAACACGAAACAAAGTTAGTACATATTAAAATAAAACAAATCCACCATTGATTTCATTGGAAATTAAATAATTTCACATGTCTCCTCAAAGAATAAAGACAAAAAAAGAGAAACTAAAAATAAGCAGTGTATAGAGAGGAAAATATTAATCACAAGCTGCAATATTTCATGTATCTAGTGGAGATGAGGAAACCAAAGTGACAAACGAGCCGGTGGAGTATCGGTATCAAAAGAGCCCATCTCGGATGGACCGAAGGAACGCACCTAGAGCATCGGGACTGCGGTGGTAATGAGTGGCGTGAGTTGTTATTTGGCGCGCGCAACACACAATGCACTGACACCCGAGCAATAATGCCGTAATGATGGCCCAAGTTGCAGCTCGACTAAAAGCTAATAAATCATACACCGAAGCCAATATCGGCAAAGATGTGCGCCTATGTGCCACATGATAGATGAAGAATGTGATCCAATAACACACACAGCGAGTAAGTAAAGGGAAGCAAAGTGAACGAGAGCAAAGTGCGACAGGAGCCCGAGATGTAGGGCAATCCAATTATTATCACTTGGATAGCACCACTTGGCCCCACACATTCCTCTCCAACGCCAATTTGCATATCGGTGAGACAATTGACCGGGATGCCTTGCAAAGTGATCACTGATCACTCCTATCGATTGCTTCACTTGCACTCGCCGGACCATGCAGTCCTCAAATAACCCTCCTACTCACATTCTTTCGAGCAATACTTCCTATTTATATTTTATTATATCTAATCTAATATAAAGTAAAGTTTAATTAGCTCCCGAATTCAATGTCTCAGATGGTCCAAGAGCAAACTGTCAAATATTTTAAAACCGTCAAATTAAAAACTTTTCCTATGATAGAAAATTAATAATTCTTGCTCAAAAGGCAAATAGCGATATTTTAAAAATTCAACCCCACATGCGTCACATTAGAGCAAGTATAGATCTAAATTGGCATCGTACAGTATTAATTGTTAGAGATCCCAGTGGAGAAAATGGTAAATGAGAATTTGGGGCGATGAAGCGAACAAGCGAGGGACAGTGTGGAGCAATCATCATCATGGAGCGAGGCATAAATGATCTCGGCTCTCGTCAATATTGCCACGTTAGTGCGGTGGTCGTGCCGATGATGCCACTGCATTGGTGGCTCTATCGTGTCGCCTAATCGGCAGTTTTAATTACCGCCTCGGTAACGGCATTTAGACCCTCTTTATTTCTCTCTCTCGCTAACTCCCTACCACTGATCCGCTGGCTTGATTCCAATTAGAACGCTTCTTGCCGACATTCTTGACCAAAGTCTTGGGTGCCATATCCACACAGCCATGCATGCGGAATGATGCACCGTCCGAGAAGCCCTTTCCTAATTGGCCACTGGGAAAATCCACATCGACAAACAAAAAAGTAGCCGACACAAGCAGAATCACATGTGTAGCTAGAGAGAGAGAGAGAGAGAGAGAGAGAAAGACAAAAGCACACCACCAACCCACAACCCAAATCAACAACACGACAAGCAAGATGAACAACAAGTCGACAAAAAATAGACAGCACAAACTGGCAATGAGAGCATACCGAAGGAAAAGAGAGAAAGAGAGAGAGAGAGAGAGAGAGACAGACAGAAGGGACGTGTAATTAGAGTAATCAAATTTAAAGCCATTCGAGTATTAAATTGCCTCGATCCAGGCGTGTGCCAGTCCAAAGGGGGTCAGCGAGCGCGAGTAATTCCAATTGGAGCGCGAGCAAAGCCGGTGGCGAGCATCAGCTAGTTCTGCAGTCCAGCTGCAGGCCACTGTGAGATGCTAATTCAATTTGAACTGGCGTCACACCGGAAGAGGAGTCTGCTTGTTGACTGCTACTCTCGGTCACCACCACCAACTCGTCTTCACCACACATCAACACAAATAAACAGTTTGGATAAATTTTAAAGAGTGTGCCAAACAAATTGGGCGATAATTGAATTTCAAACTCGCCGCACCGAGTCAACGAGAGTAGGCCAACGGGGAGAGAGAGAACGAGCAAATCAAATTAGCAACGATCAGGCATCACCTGGATCCATTGAGGCTTAACACTTTCTATGCTCGAGGCACTTTGTAAGACGGAGAGTAGAACATGTGGTCCCAGTTCTAAACCAATAAGACCAAAAATGCTGAGCTTCACAATTTATCCCAGAATGGAAAATTTACCTTTTCAAACCAAAAACGATTTTACAATATAAAATCTAAATTTGAAAATAGTTTTACGGGTGATGAAAACAAGTGGCTCTATTTGTTTTGTTTTTAAACAAAAAAGATTAAATTTGTAAAGCTAAACCAACAAACATATTGAAAAGTGGAGGAAGCAAAAATTGGATTAAAGAGGCAATTCCGATTCGAAACAACGCAACAAGATCAATCGATTCGACAAGAGGCAATATATATTAAATTATAATCAGTCCAAAGGAGAAGAATTGAAATGGCAATTGACAAAAAAGGGAGAATTGATCAAACAGAGTTGGCTGGGAAGGAAAGGAGCCAAGAGCCACGCGGTTGATTCGATTATTCTCCTTCAACGCTATAATCCAAGGGTAAGAAACATAGCAAGCCAAAGGAGAATGCGAGCAGAAGCAACTGGAATAGACTAGCGCACACGTAAGAATCCAATTGGGCCAATCTAATCTAATTTGACCAAAGAGAAAGCCAGTGTGCAGAAGGAATTGGATTCCACAACTCCCTTTGGCGCACCGATACTGCTCTCCACTTCGATTCCAACACTCCAAGGTAAGCTATCTAGCTATCTAGCTAGCAATGCTAACACAAACGTTCTTCGCCAACTCAACTTGTGCAAGCGGACTAATTCAAATGATACAAACCGAGATCTCTCTACCTCCACACCAACCCAAATTAGATCACTTTCAAAGACAACACAAACTAGCAAAAAAAGACTCTTCACAGTGAAAGAGAAGATGACTCTGTTTAGGAATAAGAGTAGAGTAAGTAAAGAAGAACTTTTAACTTTTCCTGTTTCAAAAACTATTTAACTAAGTGTGTGGTCAAACCCTGTTTTGACTTGAAAACGGCATTTCAATCATAAACAATCCAAACATCTAGTTGTTAATGAGAGCTTGTACATTGAAAATAATGAGAAATGATGAATTTTTACGACTTTACTAAACTAGGTCGATTGAGATTGGTTTGCTCTTGCATAAAAAAAGAATTGCCGCTTTGACACGCTTTGAATTTTAACTTGCTAGACTTGCACCAGACATGGCAATAATAATATGCCAATCGAATTTAATTGTCAAAAACAATAAGAGAGTGAATTGTCAAATGAGAATGTGTCAGACTAATCCTTAAATGTAGTGAGTAGCACTCTAGCACCCATCGAATTCAGATGTGTCATGTTATTGATGATGACAAGCACGACACCAAGCTTTCGGGATCATATCGCTCGTGCACGCTTCCACCCTCCTGTAATTGCACTGTAGTCGAATTTATATTTTGTGTACTCCTACACTACTTCCAATGAGGCTATGTTTCGAGCGTCAACTGACATTGGTGTGAGTTGGTCGTAAAGATCCAGAGGAAAAATAATGGAGAGGCCGCCAAGCGTTATTGAAAGGCGTGCAGATGGCGAATGCACTTCGATTCATCCACTGAAAATTATAAACTTTAGAAAAGCATTTCGACGAGAAGCAAATTTTATCGCTTCACCAGAGAAGAAAGAGAGAGACAGAAAGACAGAGAGAGAGAGAGAGCGAGAGAGAGAAAGCTTGACGCACCATCACTTAGGGGGTGTCGATCGCAATAAGTAATGCTATTTGTTATCGGTTTAATTGTGGCATCTCTGGACTCGAAAGCACAGAGAAACGCACGAGTATTGAAACAGATAAATCATATTAGCATAAACGAGCCTCGGTGCCGAAGCCAGACGCGCGCACCAGGACTAATGCCTACACCCACTGCCACGTTCACTTGGCCAAATGGCAAGTTTGTCCCAAGACAAGACAATAGTAGCTAACGGGGAAAACATTAAGTCGAGCGTGAGTATATATTTTTTTAAGCTTCTACACCAACGCCACCATGAATCACACAAGGCACTGGTGAAGCCATGTTTCCTTCGTGACATTTATACAGTTTGCAATTCATGACCGAAAAAAGAAGAAGAATACGTCAACTAATTCCAATTGTCTACTTTTATAATCAATTTGAATTCCCAAGAAAATCTTCTTACAACATCTTAATAGATGCTTTTTTCCATTTGAAAAAAAATTCTAATACGCTTTGGAATAAAAGAACAAACTCAACATCGGTTGCAAGGCCCAAGACGATACTCGATTACCTCCAAATTAGCTAAATCTGCGGTGAAAAAAGACACAAGCCATTACCAGATTAGTTAGCACAAGTCACAAAACGTTACAACGTCATAATCCTCTCGTGCGTTAGTGCCATTGCTAAAGTTGATCTCACCAATTTGCTAATCGGTAATAATGGAAGGAATGGAGCCAAGATAGAAGAAAATATAAAAACAAGTCAGTAGAGAGAGAGAGAGAGAGAGAGAGAGAGAGAGAGAAAATATGAATCACATTATCATTCATGGGTTGCGCGGGTACCATTACTTCCATATCACTAAAATTTCGCTACAGCCCAACGCCTGAAACCGAATGAGTCAATCCTGGAGCTAAACATAAAAAAGTTTTAATGTTTAGTGGGAATGGTGTGACTGGATGCAAGTCTCCAATCCGAAGTGCGTCTTGCTATGTCAACCAAATTGTCCTAGCGCACCACCCACATTAAACAAGAGGCCGATACTCGTAAAGCAAAATAGTGTCACACCAAGTTCGAATAATGGGCTAATTCAAGATTTCGAAAACGAGTCTATGAATTAGCCAAATTGAAACTCGACGTGATAGGGCAAGTGTAAGATTCGATAGACCATGTGCCTTAAATTAAATCAAAATAGACAGTTAAATTTCGTTTTTTAATACTATTATAGAATCTGACAAACTTTAAATCCTAGAGGATCAATAGTTTTTAAAGTAAATAATAAAACAAGTTTGAATTTCTTATTTTAAATGCATACATATGCAAATTTTCTAAACTAATAATAAACATACAAAAAATTAAAATTAATAATAATAAATAATAATTTATAGGTCAACCGATAAGTTATCGGCGATAACACGAATAATTAAAAGACCATTTATTTTATATTTAAATTTAAATAAAAAGAATGAACCATTCATATAACACGTGAGCACTTGTGAGCCAACAAAAAGTTTTCATATTTTCTAATATTAACTTGAATTCTAAAAATCCCAGATTAATACAATTTTGATTTGTCCAACGAAAACCTCGTGATTAAAAGATGGGCAAAACTGGAATTTTATTCGCTCACATTTTACACCATTACTCCCAGAGTGGATGTATTTTGTGGTTACAATATTGTTAAGGTGTGCATTAAAGCACGTTCGTATTCACGGAAAAAACACTATCCATAATGGTACCAAAATAAAGCTTTTTAAAATATTACTTTCAATATAAAATACTGCAATGCAATATTTTTTTAAAAGGAAAAAAACATGGCGAAGCACGAGATAAAAAGCCAAATGGCCCGACTATATAATGAGTGGCTCGAGCGACGAGTTGCTGGCAAGCTGCTCGCGACGCACTATTTGCACTCAGAGTGGTTTGCTGGTGACGAGCCGTAACAACCAAAACAAACTGACGCATGTGAGGGTGACGGGTAAGTTAGCCATTCTCTCCATTCTTCTTACCCCCAATTGACCCCTAATCTGGATAATTTGTCAGCCAGAGAGGAGTTCACGTGAAGCCGCACAATGCGAAGATGAACGGGAAGGAGGAGGAGGACGACCAGGGGTGGTCACGGGCCGCGAGCTTTGACTTCCAATTGACAGCTCAGCCAGAATCGGCAGTAGACTCGAGCTACGACTCGGACCAGGAGTGCAATTCGGAACTACGCCGTTTGGTGGGTGACCTCGTTGACTCACCTGATGCCGATTATGGCGATGAATATGTCGAATCATTCGACTTACCACTGGACTCACGGACCACCCCTCTTGTAGTAGTGAACGATGTTGACTTCAAGAAACCTCAACATGGCGGAGTGGATAGAACAGTCTCGGAGACCTTGTCTCGGGAATATTCCGAATACATAACACGTGAATTGGTTACCAAGAAAGATAAATTGCAAGACAAGGATCCGGAGAAGTCTAAAATCGCATTTGCCGCCAAGTTAGGCTATAGTGAGAGGGAAACTCGTCAAGCCCTCGACCGCCTGGGAGCTTCATGCACGCCAAACGAATTGCTGGCCGAGTTAATCCGCATTAGCACTGGAGTTGATGTGAACAAGCCATCGAGCCGGCACCCACTGTTGGCGCCCTCGAGCAGCTCGGTGTTGCCCGCCTCGAGCACTATCGCCAAGCAAGTAGTGGGTCGAACCAAGTCGAGCCCAGTGCTAGGCTCAACCGGTTCCACGGTTATGCATATCTCGCCTTTTCCTGCGGTGGCATCTACCAGTGGAAATGTGGCAAGTAATTCTTCACAGTTTCGCTCCATTGTGATCGATGGTAGCAATGTGGCCATCACGCACGGCAATCGAGAGTTCTTTTCATGTCGCGGTCTTCAGATTGTGGTCGACTGGTTCTTAGCTCGTGGCCACCAAGACATATCTATCTTTGTGCCAATGTGGCGCAAGAATTCCAATACTTGCCTCGACGTGCCAACCAAAGATGGGGAAATTCTACTCAAGTTGGAACAAGAACGTTTGGTGCACTTCACACCGTCGCGAATGGTGAACGGTCGAATGGTGGCATCTTACGACGACCGTTATGTGCTTAATTGTGCCCTCAAGAATGATGGTATCATTGTGTCCAATGACACCTACCGCGACCTCACCTCCAAGAATCCACAATACACCAAGTTGGTCAACGAGCGACTTCTCATGTACGTCTTTGTAAATGATGAGTTTATGCCACCCGACGACCCATTAGGTCAGTACGGACCAACTCTTACCGAGTTTCTCTCCAAACCAATGTTGGGTGAAAACACGCGAAACGCGACTCGATATCAACAGATTTGTCCATATGGCCAAAAATGCACTTACGGGACCAAATGTAAGTATTACCACCCAGAGCGAACCGAAAGAGCAAAGTTGAAACCGAGTAAATCAAGTTCGGGACAACGAAATGCGACCAATTCGACAAATGGGAATCCTTCGGACTCAGGAAACAAGCAACCATTGTGCCACTGGAAGAGTCTCCCGATGCACACAGCTGGATCTCTCACTGGCGGACCAACTAGTTATTCATCCTCGGACCTCTCTGCTGATATCGCTCGTGCCAAATCAATTTCCGAAGACTCCAAGGCAGAGCCTAAACGAGTCCACCGTAAATTAGAGCGACAAACTGCTCTCAATTCCGCTGCCGATCCACGACTCCACCATCTGATAAGACGAGAGCGTCTGACCAAGACGCAAAGTTGGAATCCCGAGCAAGGTACACAAATCAACGCATCATCATTGCTCTCAACCTCGATGGCCGCACTCAGAGTAGAAGAGAATTCAAGAGGTTCGCATCGAAGAATGGTCAAATCCAACTCGATGAGCATCGGTGAAATGAGCAATTCACGAACAACTTCACAAAGATCGTTGTCACCTGGACAAGCATCGGGCCACTACCTGGCACCAGGTGGACCACTTATAGGTTCATCGCCCTGCTCGCCACAACACCATCACCAAGCAGAGTGGCAGATGCAAGCAGGTCATGTTTTGGTCGAGCCAGGTGGAAAGCACAATGGGCGTAAGCAAGTGGAGTACCCACGCAATGCTACTCTGAACGCACGAAACAACTCGGCCCCTACGGAGTCACCACAGCCAAGTTCGTCGGGATCCTCTCCAATCCCGCCCTTTACCATTCATCACTTTGACCAGGAGCGACGCAAGCTTTACTTTCACCTCTCGTCACTCTTTCCACAAGACAAGGTGTACCGAGCGATGTCGCTGATGCCCGACGAGACCAACCCTCAAGTTTTGTGTAGATTCATCCTCCAACTCTAACCACTTGCCCTTCTCCTCGGGACCGTTTCACCCGTATCCTCATGCCATGTTAGTGCCAAGCCAAGTCTGTTTCCCTCTTTCCTTGTTGACATGTCCTAACCGCCATAACACCAAGTACATATGATATATGCTCTTGTCCCAATGCCCCCAGTACACTTCTACGATACCAACCTTGTTTGATGCCCAAGTATCCTAGAAGTCTGCACCCCTCCTTTCTCTAAACAATTCAAAACAGTATACATTATATGTATCAACGATGCCATTTCCCCACACCTTTTCCAAGTAATTTCCTATTTGTTTTTTTTAATTTTGTATAATCTTGCAAGTTTTCTTATCCTATTTATTATTTATTTATACTATTATTCAACTCACAATAAAATTTGTTGTGTAAGTCGATTCTGTTTTTTACAACGCCTATTTCGACCTATGATGACTAAACCGAGGTAATCAAAACAAATGTGCACATGTGACTTGGTTTGGTTGTGTTGAATTCCATATATATTTGGTAATTCTATCTGGTTGGTGGCTTTAGTTTGCGACTCAAGTTGGACCCATCCAGAGTGGAGTGTTTCAATTGACCGCACCAAGTATATCAAGTAGAAATGTCTCGAGTGGGTAGCATGCCCAAGGTGGTGCTTGTGGGTGCCACTCTAGCCTCGCTTGGCCTGATCTACTATGTGCACAACGAACAGAAGACCGAGCGTGATCGACTCCACGAAGGGGTACTTCGCGACCAGGAGAGACAACGCTACAAACAGATGCTACGAGACCTCTCAAACCGATGAATCACGCATCAAATCACACCGTTGGCAAGCCTTTTTTACAACATGTTTTTGTGTAATAATAATAATAATAATAGTAATGTATTCACAACGATAATATTAATAATAAAAGAAATCCCAATCAATTAAAATTAAAATATCCAACCAAAAATGGCATTGTTTGCGCCTAGATTGTCGAGAGATTCACACTCGAGTGACGATCAAACGAATTTTCAACACACTCAAACAGAAACACTCCACTCCACTGAGCTTTTCGACAACACAACTCAATTTGAAACTGTTTTTATGCTGGTGTGAGCCAGAAGAAGAGGGAAAGAGCAGTTAACAAATTCAAATTAACTTGCAAACAAAACTACGAATGGTACTAAACAAACTCTGAGAGAAAAACAAACAAGGAGGCAAATTTCAATTCAGGTTGATGAATTTGATCGGAACAGAAAAACAATATTTCACGTAAGATCGTGCAACAGTTATCTACTTGAGAACTCTGTTTTTAGATTAGAAGTTTTAAGAATAAACTTCTTTTCATGCCTTTCAAAAAAGATGATACTAGTACTGACATGGCCATCTATTGACAAAATGAAAAACAAGATAAAGACATACCATTAGGTTGGTCCCGAGTGGAGGGCTGGGCCACGCTTGTCTGTTGCAGCATGCTCGACTGATATGCGTTGTGAAACGATATCCAAGTCTGGCACTGCCACACCCACTGGTTGAGATTCTTGATACATCCGTCAAACTGGCAGTCCGAGGTGCTTGAGCCTTGATCTAAAGAGCCCCCATTCCCGTTGCTCCACGAGGTGCTCGATCCGGCTAGGTTTTCCGCCTCTAGACCATCGTTTTTGTCTTTTGACCCATGAATCGGATTGCCATTGCGATCCAGAACGGTGGAATTCAATTCGGGATCACTGTCCGAAGACATCTTTGCTTTCACTTATCAAAATTGGAGGCAAAGAACAGCAAGTTTAAAGCATAAAAGCAAGTTTGAACAATTTATATACGATGAAAATATGTTGATAGATTTGGAAAACCTTTGAAAATAACTTTGAACCAAAATAGAGATAAATTAAGACACGAAAGCGAACTGCAGTCTGTGAGCGTAAGCAAAATGCATGATTTATAAACGTAAACAAACGATCGCACACAGAGGACGTATCCAATCTAACAGACCATAGTTCACTTTTATTATTATTATTATTTGATATTTTGCTTACAAATTTTTAGATTTTTAAATATAATTTAATTAAAAACTAAAATAACATTTAAAAACCATGTGCTAATACAAAATAAAACTAAATCATGTCAAAAGAAGTCTACGAAAAAATTTATTTTGCTTAATTTGTACAAAATGAAAGTTGCTTTAAATAAAACACCTTAAATTACTTTTTTAACACTTCAATCTTAGAAGTTTGAGCCTCTTGCTCAATCTTCTTCTTCTGTGGCTTATCCGTTAGTTCTTGTTTGACTGGTGAAGAAATCAAACCGAGTAATGTGACATCGGCTTCAAGTAAAGTCATATCTTGAGTTGAGCCTAAAAATCGATCACTTAGCTCAAGATCGTTTATCTGTACTTTGACTTTAGCACCACGAACATAACTCCTTCAATTATAATTAATTAATAAAAAATACAATTAGTAAACAAAAAAACATAAAACCAAAAAGCTTACTGTCCGTTCACTTTAGGTTTTCGGCAGACAGCGTTGAACTTAAAGCCAAAATCAATGTACAAATCATCACCAACTACGTCAACAATCTCGCCAATTGCCACTTTTCCTTCGGGTAGTCCAAGTTGAACCAGAGGAGAGTTGCGGAACAACGAAGCAAACGAAGGTTCGTTGTTAGTTAACGACGAGAAACAACAAAGTGGATAGTCAAATTTTACTGGAATTTGCAGCAAATCATTATTCGGAAAAATAATGCAATGCTTTCCTCGATTGGTTCCATAAGAAATCGATTTGAATGAAAGGCGACGGAGATTGGGCCCGAGAAATCGGGTAATCGGGGTGACTGTCCACATGTTGTTCTCGGGAAAAACACATGTACTGTGAGGGCTGTTCACAGAGTAAAGTACATTGCATGTGCACCACCTCAAAAAAGCAACAAAGTAGGGAAATGAATTGGCAGTCAGTAGTGACTCTTCACACTTCCACTCCAATTTGACACATCATTTGCGATTTTCTTTTCTAGCATAAATTATTTTTGTGTGGTACAAAAGTTGAACAAAATGGGTGCAAGATACCAAAACATAACATGTGCTCTTTTGCAAGAAATCGATGATCTCGAGTCTGATATTCAGTTTCGGTTGAAACGTGACTTTAGTCAAGTTGATCCCGATGATATTGAACGCGACTGGCAGATGCTCGGTGCGGCTCTTGATCGAGTGGAGTCCATCCGAAAAAAGTCGACTGGTAAGAAGAAGGTGCTTCAGAAATTAGGTGAACTGGAAAACGCCATCTTGGCACAACGGCTTCGCATCAAACGACACTTACTGGTGTTGAAGGAGACAAATCTCTTCTGTACGCTCTGCCTGGGTCCTGATCATTCTTACAATGCTTGCAAGATGATTGACCGTGAGACAGCGATCCAAATTTTGACCAGCAAGGCACTGTGTCAACGATGCTCACTGCATCTGTTTTGTCCCACGGAGAACCCGTGTCGTGTACGGTGCCAGACCAATGCCAGTCGCATCATACCCGACACACTTTGGGTGCAAGTGCACAAAGTAGCCACCAATGACTACGTGACCATTCCCGAAACCAACCAAGTGACCGAGCAGTCCAAAGATCTAGATGTGGTTCCGCTCAAACGACCTAGAAAGAAACGATCCGGCAAGGGCATTAAACAAAAACAAAAAGACAAGCTAAGAGACTTGCCGATTGCTCCAGCTCCAGATCCCGCCAACTTTGTGGTTGTGTCTTTCAAAGAGGAACCAAGCACTAGTTCGTCGAGCACAGATATCCAAGTAGTCAAACCTAAAGGTCGCAAACGTACCGGTGGCAAAAAAGGTGAATCACGCAATGGGCCCACCAAAAAACCTAAAGTGGCCAAAGATGCGCCAGAAGTAATAACTGAAGAACCTTCCAAAGAGAGTAAAGTTACCACAGAACCCGCTCCTCCATAAATTGAAATTAACCTTTAGTTGCCTCTCTTGCTGCTCATTGTATCATTATGTGTAAATATAATATATCTTACAACACCTTCATTTTCTCATATATGAGTACAAATGTCGAGTTTGTACAGTTTTTGTCGCAAACGTGTTTTAAAAATTAATATAAAAATGTTTTTTTAAAAATGTATTAGATGATAATTAATTGGCTGTAAATTTAACTTTGATATTGACAGCAGCAAGCTCGGCCACAAGATATTGAAGCACAAAGGGAATGGCTACTTTGACAATGTTCTCCGGTGAATCGCACAGTTTGCATGTCCAGAATTGCACCTGGTTTTCCTCGTTATCGTTGTTGTCCGCTTTGATCAAGGCTAAGTAGGGAGAGATAATTGAGCCACACTTCTTGCACATGTGAACCTATAACAAAGCAAAATTTAGATTGGAAATGTGGGTGATCAACTCTGCACACTTACGATAGTTTTGTCCGAATTGTTGAAAAGTCGGTCTTGGAGAAGAAAGGTGGTGCCGTGTGCAAGTAGTGAGTCTCGCTCCATCTCACCAAAGCGAATACCACCCGCCCGCTTGCGACCTTTCACCGGTTGGTGAGTAATTTGGTCAATGGGACCAGTGGAGCGAACTTGGAACTTATCGCCTACCATATGCCTGAGGCGAATGTAGTAAACTACGCCTAGGAAGATGTGTGCTTCGAGCTGACGGCCATCCACCCCACTGTACATTCGCTCGGTGCCGTAGTAGTTGAAGCCACAGCTCTCTAGCAAACGACCATAGTAGTCGGAAGCGACGTTGTCCTCCGAGAAGGTGAACGGAGTAGAATCGTGCACCAGACCGTGCATTGCGCCCGACTTGCCTGCCAACGTTTCAATCATCTGCCCTATGGTCATACGAGATGGAAAACCGTGTGGGTTGAAGAGAATGTCGGGAATGATACCACTCTCACTGAAAGGCATGTTTTCTTGGGGCCACAAAAACGAACAAATACCCTTTTGGCCATGTCGATTGGCAAATTTGTCACCGATGATGGGACTACGACGAATCAGATAGGTGATGGCCACTCGCTGCATCTGTTGGTCAATTCCGTTTGACAGTACTTTCACATCATAAATATAAGCTGGCTCTGAAGACTTGTACTTGTGAAACTTTGTCTCATTTTTTACTAAATCAATGTAAGCACAGATTGGATCGTCTTGACACACCATACGCCCAATGTAAGGTAACCCATCATCATCAAAAAAGCCCTCATATTTTTGTTCAAGATTTTTGTAGCCAAAAATAAGAGTAACTTCTTGTGAATTGGATCGGAGACCGGCTTCTTCACGTAGATCAATTACTTCCGTTTTATGAATAATACCAGCTTGGAAACCTCGCTCCACGGCTGCCTTATTAATAATCATGGCATCTTCCATGTCATAACCAGTGTAAGATATAACAGCTACTACGGCATTGGTTCCCAGAGGGTAGTTGTCGAATTGGTAGTGATCGTAGGCAGCAGTGCGAACCAACGGGGACTGCGGTGTGAGCACCGAGTACATCTTGTTGTCTGACCGATAGCGAAGAGTGTGACTCGCAGTTCCCATGGTCTGCTTAGCCATTTGACACGAGTACATGTTGCGTGGACTTTGGTTGAAGTCGGGGTATGGAATCTGACGAGCCAGAACACTGAGAAAACTGGTCTCGCGCAATTCTTGATGTGTGGTCACCTCGGAGATCATCTCTGACCCAGTGACACAGATGTCCATGTAGCACTGCTCAAAGGTGCCAATAAACTCTACCAACTGTGTCACCAAGTTATACACTGGACGTATCATTCGTGAAGGGGTAGAGAATAGAAACAAACCCGGAAATTGGCTTGGTTTGTTGGTAGGAGGCACCAAGCCAATTTCGAGAGTGAGAGGAATCTTCTCTTTGCCAGTAGTCTTTAACACGCGTAGTTCGCTTGCTACCTTTTTGGCCAAATCTTGATGTACAAATCCAAGAACTTTGCCATCGAGCAAAACAGAAATATAACTACTATTGACAATCACAGGAGAGTCTAGTGGTTCCATGCCCAAATTGATGAGTGTATTGGAGATGTGTCTCACCGAAGATTGTGAGTTGGTCAATTGGCATAACTCACTAAAGTGGTTCAGTAAACCACAAGGGGAGCCGTCTGGCGTGTGCACCGGACAAAGAAAACCCCATGCTTCTGGGTATAACTTACGACACGCGGTAGTTTTCATCTCCGTAAAGAACTGTCCTCGATGAATACAACGAAAATGGGCCAAAAAGCGCCAAAAATTGATCTTTTCCGCCTTGACTGAGATTCCAGCACTTTGCATCAGACCAAGACCCGTTTTAGATTTGAGATTGCCGGTGGTAATCAAGAACTCCATGGGCCTTGTAATTTCATTGTACTTGGAAGCAAGCGCTCGGCGTACAGCAGAGGTGGTCAGTACTGATGTCGAGCTGTTTGCCTTGAGAGAACTTTGATAGTTGCGTTCAATAGCCAAGCGAACCGAAGAGAGAAACATGCTCATTCGCTCGAGAAGTAAAGTAAAATAAATATGGCCACTTTGATAGACCTCGTGGAACATCGGGTTGTCAGGCATCTCTTGCGCGCACTCGCCCTGAACAAACACAAACAACTTTCGAGTCATAAAAATCAACAGATTGAATTTATCAATATTAGAATTGAGATGAGTAGCGATGCACTCTCTAAGGGGAAGATATATATAAATAAATCATAAGAGTTATTCATGAAAAGCCAACTCTTACCTGAAGAGATGATCCGTAACCTCTTCATCAGTGTACCACGAAGGGGCATCTGAGCGAACGCGGATTCGCTCACCGATGTATCGTTTGATCTGTTTAGAGGTGTAAAGTTTCTCCTTTTGCACCAAACGCAACATGTTAACTACGCAACTCTCGAAAAAGTTGTCGTTTTCTCTGCCCTTCACCAACTCTTTGTAGATGAACTGATCGGAAACGTCCCAAAGACATTTGAGCACAAGAACCAGTGGTAGATAGATAGGTTGTCGGTTGTAGAAAAACCTCAATTTGGCCGAGCCGTTAGTGAGGTAGTGAAGCACCATGTTGGCTCCAATTTGATCATTGCGTACACATCGAATTGAAATGCCGTACTCAGAGAAGAACTGACCGTTTTCCTTCCACGAACTCCGCATGATTGCCATCGGGTAGTTTCGTCTTTGTGCAATCAACTTTCGGATGATATATTCATTACCGTTCATTATGAAATAACCACCAAACTCTTCGGTATCTTCTTTGTGATTTATCAATTCTGACTTAGACAATTTATCCAGATTACAAAGGTTCGACTTGACCATGATAGGAATCTCGCCAACCACGTCTTCTATGATGTCTTGCACGTGACCATTCAGACTCCATGTCATGGATAAGGTCAATTTACCTTTGTAAGATATCTTCCTCATTCGACACTATCCAACTCAAATGTTAGTATTACATAACAAAAAATAAACAACTTTACCTCAGACGGATATAACTTTGAGACTTCTAGTTTGGAATCAACAACAGTTGGATGTGAGATTGAACATCCCATTATCTTGATCATTACTCGATCGCCATTTGGCAACTCAAACCCAATAGGTTGCATATTCTGAATACCTTTCTCCAAACCCTCGTCAACCATAAAGTTGAATGAATCAGTGTGTGCCTTGGAAAGGTTTTGCAATGTTTTCGCTTGTTCACTAGTCAAATCATTCCATATCTTGGTAGTAATTAGTTTCTGCGAGGGCTTCACTGCCATCGACTGCAACGTATCCATCAAGTCGCTAACTAACGACTTCTCGGCCATTTTGGTACAACTTAAATTGTAAACAAAATATATATATAAATATATTTTTTTAAATAATAAAAAGTATCACATCACACTCGTGTGAGAAGCATGCGAGTTTGAAGTAAACACGTGCGCTACACAGGCAAAAGTGCCGTTCACAGATGCGGGTATTGCCGGTCAGCTGAACTCGGCCCGACTCGGAGACTGGCACGTGCAGTGAAGTGAAGATGTTGAAAGCGAATCTCAACCGGTCCTTGCCTCTCCTCAATCAACCTATTAGCCACGTGCATCAACTCTTGAAAAGTGGCGAGCTAAGTCCTGTTCAACTCTACCAAGCATGCTTGCAGAGGATACAAGAAACCAAAGTGTTGAATGCGTTCATCACTGTTCCCGAAGATGCAGCATTGAAGCAAGTTAATCAATCTGCTCAAAGATATCTCAATGGTTGGAATAGTAAACTATTAATTTAAAAACTAGTAAATTATTTTTTGTTGTTTATAAAAAGGAAATCCTTTGTCAGTGATTGATGGCATTCCAATGTCCATCAAAGACAACTTTAGCACTTGCAACATCCGTACCACATGTGGCTCTAAAATGCTCTCCAACTACGTGCCTCCATTCGATGCAACCGTGGTAGAGCGACTTTTTCACAAAGGTTCAGTGATTGCAGGCAAGACTAACATGGACGAGTTTGCCATGGGCTCTGCGTGTTCAGAGTCGTACTTTGGACCTACCTATCATCCTTGGAACAGCAACTTGAATGTGCGATTTCAGTGCAACTCGTCTACTGTGGAATCAGAAAGAAGCGACGATAAGAACAATTGGTACATCACTGGGGGGAGTTCGGGAGGCAGCGCAGTCTCAGTTTTAGTCGGAGCTTCATTTGCAGCATTATCTTCAGACACGGGTGGATCCACTAGAAACCCAGCATCGAGAATGGGTATTGTCGGTTTTAAGCCATCTTATGGAGTCATCTCGAGATTTGGATTGATTCCATTGACTCACTCGTTAGATGTTCCTGGTATTATGGCTCGCAACGTACAAGATGTTGTCACCGTTTTCTCACATCTACATGGCATGGATCACCGCGATTCTACTACAGTTGACATGGAGCTTAGTGATAGAAGCGTAAAGCTTTCTAATGTCCGAATTGGTATACCACACGAGTATCGATGCGTGTTTTTGGATGCTAATATCGAGAAAGCATGGGACGAAGCTATTGAAATGTTGTCCAAAGGTGGAGCCAAGATAGAATCTATTTCACTGCCTCACACCAAGTACTCACTGGCATGTTACTCAATCTTGAACACCTGTGAAGTGGCCTCTAACTTTGCTTGCTATGATGGCATTGAGTATGGGTACAGGACAGAGAACAATCGGCTCAACTTTGAAGATTGCTACAGTTCAACTCGAGAAGAAAGTCTGAATGATATTGTCAAATCGCGCATTATTGCTGGAAACTACTTTCTGTTGAGCAAAAACTACAACGATTACTACGAAAAAGCTCTCAGGCTAAGAAGGTTGATTACCGAAGACTTTGACCAAGCTTTTCAACAAGTTGATTTCATCCTTACTCCGGTGACCATCTCTTCGACCATGACTTATGCCAGGTGGAATCAGTTGGATAGCACAGAGGAAGCCATCAAGGAGGATTACTGTACACAGCCAGCTAACATGGCGGGGTTGCCTGCCATCTCGGTTCCTTTCAAGTTGGACTCGCACAATCACAACCTCCCTATCGGACTGCAATTCATCGGGCGACGCTTCGATGATTACGGATTGCTTGCTATTGCTTCGGCTTTGGAATCTATGGTCGATTTTCCTCGATTACTTTTGGAATAATGCAGAACTGTGATCTAGTCGTTGTCACTTTGTGTAAATAATATGTTATTTATATTAAAAAAATTTAAACACTTTGTTAGAATACTTATTTTTTGGTTTTAAGTTTTAGTTGTATTATAATTGTGCGGATAGTCTGTTTTTACATTGATCTAATTAATAAATTTTTTGGTATAGTTTTTTACCACGATACAGGCAACACTCAACAATCGGCCTGCTCAAGAAAAGACCTCCATTATAAATCACCATAGAGCAAGCGCACGCGTTACCTCTGGCCACATTTCGAAAAAGGGCCACTGTACTGCCAAAGGTAGAGAACATTTTTGGCCGTTTCTTGAGTGTTACTGTATGTAGTTTTGCTATTCCATAGGAATTGGTCAAATATTGCAAATTTTCGGGAGATTTCAAAAAATTCCCTGTTTATAAAATTCTTCTTATATTATAATTATATTTATTATTATAATTAGCCATTCTAAGATTATTAAACAACTTTTAATTTCAACGAATTTTTTAAAATCTGACGTTTTTTAAACTGAAAAAACGTTAGGCGCCAATCAAAAGCAAAAGAGCGCCAAAACGGATTGTGTGAGAACTTGCAGTGTGTGAACAACATCGGTGCAACACCTGGTAAACATAGCTGACTTGTAAGCCCTGGACCCAGGGTCTGTTTTTGATTTAAAAGATGAACATAATTGAATTTGAATCATCTCTCGTGAATAATCTCAACGATAACACCGACGATGACTATGATCTCTACTCAGATTTGCCTGGTGAGAGTGGTGTAAGCCAATCCGATGTTTTACGTTCAGCACAATCTTCAAGTGAACTGGACAACAGTCTCCTCGACGAAGTTCATGTCTACGGAAAACTTCTTTCCCTTGAGCGTCAGGTTCAAAAGTTGATCTCTGAGAATCAATGTTTGAAAGATGAGAATGAATCTCTTCGCAAAAGTATCGAGGTGAAAGATCGACAGTTGCATGTTTTGAAGAATAATATATCCTCGCTGTACAAGACGGCAAAGATGGAACTCGATCGAAGGACCGAGGAAATGAGCAAATTACAAAGTCGCTACGATGCAATCGTCTTTCGGCGCATCAACCAAATTCAGGAGGAACGCGCCAAAGGAACACTCCAGGGGATTGAGTCTGAGTCTAAGGTATTTTATTTTGGTAATTGGTGAAAGATTTTCTAAAGTTTTCGTTTTATTTTGTAAAGATGCGCAAGGTGAATGTTTCCACGGTGAATCCAGTGGATAACACAAG
The DNA here is from genome assembly GCA_011762765.2 of Rhinocypha anisoptera. Taxonomy (NCBI): domain Eukaryota; kingdom Metazoa; phylum Arthropoda; class Insecta; order Odonata; family Chlorocyphidae; genus Rhinocypha; species Rhinocypha anisoptera. The sequence goes on from WURS02421397.1 coordinate 55,961, forward strand.
TCGAGTAAAGCGAGTCCATGAGAGTTCTTCCCCAGATAGGAATGACAACCGGCACCGATCCTACGATGATCGTTCGCGTAGACGTGAGTTGGAGAATGTTGCACCACCCGAATCGACCAAGCGTGCTCGACATGACCAGCACCAATCGCAACGACCTACCCATCGCAAGCGACAATCTCCCGAGCCAAGTTCACACTCACGTCACCGGGACCCTAAGCGTGTTTGATTTTTTTTACTAATTTTATTATTTTGTTTTATTTTGTAAAGACCTATGTAATTTATTTTTTTATTTAATAATAATAATAATATATAATATAATATTATGACTACATAATATTGCTTGGCGAGATAGCCCGGTCCATAGTTTTTGGAGAGATAGAACTTGGTAGAAATGCTGCGTGCAATGGAAAAAATGATATTATTGTGAGCCACTGACTGGTGAGGAGCGAGGCAACTGGGTCGGTAATAGCTAGTCGTCGTTGCAGGCAATAATAATAACCATAATCATAAATAATAACGATAATGGGATGGTAGGAGTAAGATTAACGTGGCGAACGCACCAGAATCGCTCAGTACTTTTCATTCTATTCGCGCGATCACTTCACCGACGCTTTCGTGCAATTGGTCTCTCTCTCTTTCTCTCTCTCTCTCTCTCATCACTAAGAGCGATAACCTCGTCATCCACTGTTTCGAGTCGTGCAATTAGTTATTTCATTCTGAACCAACCTGAATTGTACAAGTTTTCGTTTCATGTGAAATTCTACGTCAATATTGAACTTGATAGCAATTGTTTTTTAATAGAATTTTACATTTTGTATTTTTGTTGAACGAGTTTCAAAATACATGTAAAAATAAATTGATACAATTACAATATTAATTGACTTGATAATGGAATAATAGCACAATTGATATATTCTAATTAGTTTTATTATACTTAGTCAATGGTATCGTATGCACAGTTTTACTTGTTTCATGTTTCCTATGTGAACTGTATAGCAATGCTTTATTTTTTCACAAATCGAACAGCTTTTATCTTTTACTAGGTTTTACTGTTTGTGTAATTAAAAATGAATAAACAGTATTACAGAGACATCACAGTATTATATTTTTCTTTCTACTTAAAAGTATCGTTAAATATAACACAAAATCTAAAATGCGAAAAGTAAATGGTACTACCATTATGGTAGAAAAGATGACTATATCGACTGGCGAAGACAGGTAAGTGTTGAGTGAAGAGGTAACAATAGTGCGTCGAGTAGAGGTAAAAAGGCCCTGTACTTAGGGATCGAAAGCAGTTAGATAGAAGGTGAGGTTTATTTAACGTGAGTGTGATGCAATATTACAAGTAAGCTACACCTTTGTCTAGTAGATGACGAGCTTTAGTAAGGGTGGTGTGGAGCAGTGGTGGAGTGGAGAGCGAGGGATGGGCGGCACCTCGCACTCACCCCGCTCAGAGAGGGAGAGAGAGGGAAATAGCAAAACCAACACTGCCAGTGCCCAATGGGATCTTCTGCACTGCACTGGTGGGATCTTTGATGTCACTTCACTCGTGCACCTTCTTCCTCGATATCGTCTGTTGATGTGTTGTCTCCCGGTGGCCTAGCCAGTGAATAACTCTTAAACTAAATCTCTGGTGTTTTGTCAGTCAGCTTGGAGTGAGACATTGGCCAGTACAGTGTAGCCACGTGAAGCTCTCTTTCTGTGTTTAAGATGTTTTGTTTTCATCAAAAGTATATGCCTTTCATCGCTGTCAGATGGCAATAAAATGCGCTTTGGCTATTTGCTGACTTGGCTGCTGGCACCCGACTCGATTCGATGGCAGTGGTGGAGTAGAGCATCGACACACGCTTTCGATATATCCTCATTGTCGATGTTATAGTGATTCGGTGCAATTGAGTGTTCCCCAAGCACCACAGGGAACCTCGTTTCAAATTTGCCCAACTTGTCCTACTGAATCAGCAACATTTTTGTGCAACCAATTCAAACGGCGAGTCACATCGCCGGCTTTTTAGCGGCCAAGATTGAGGGTCTCGAGGGATCGACCTCTTCGCAGCTGCTAGTGCCGCAGCCAAGTTCGGTGTCGAGCCAAGCTTTGCTGCCACCACCAGGCACTGAGCTGAAGAGAGGCCGTGGTCGTCCGCGCAAAGGTGACAATGACCAGCGTAACAATGGGGGCACATCCCCAGCCAAGTGTAAGTTGCCAATCATCTGTTAGTCATATTGATTTATTTGTTTGTCTTGTTACGCAACGATAGCACAAAAATCGTACCCCTGTGATTGGCCTCACTGTGGGATGTGGTTTTCGCAATCCTCCAATCTCAACAAGCATTACCTGACCCACACCAATGAGAAGCCGTTTAAATGTCTTTGGCCTAACTGTAATAAAAGTTTTAAACAAAGTTCTAATCTTAACAAGCATCGTTTTGTTCATACCGGTATGTCATGTTTTGCTTAAAATGCTTTAAATAGCTGACTGGTCTGTTAATTAGGTGAAAAACCATTTTTATGCGATCAATGTCACAAAAGGTTTTCACAATCGTCCAATCTGAAAAAACACAAATTTGTTCACAGTGGTATGTGACATAAATTGTGAATTTACAATTTTATGGTAATATTTTACTTGTTTAGGTGAAAAGCCGTACAAGTGCGAATATCCCGGTTGCACTCGTGTTTTCGATCAATCTTCCAATCTGAACAAGCACCATATGACTCACATAGGTGAAAAGCCGTTTGCCTGTGACCAGTGTGGGGAAAAGTTTACCCAGTCTTCAAACTTAAGCAAACACATGCGCAAGCATGGACAGTTTGTGACCATTCCTCACTCTCAACTAGCAAACAACAACAATGTTCCACAGACTATAGGTTTGAACCAGGATGGTTCCATTATACAATTGAATATGCTTCCACCGTCGGTGAGTTACGCAACTAATGGCACCACTGGTGGACACAGTAATCATCAGAGCAAGCTAGAGTCCGAATCGGCAGTGGTTGCTGCCACCAACGTTTTCTTCAATAACCACACCAGCAAATTGAACTTCCACACTCTTGATTCAAAGTTTGTGTCCGACATGTCACAAGTGTCCCAAAGTAGCAACTCTTCCACGTTACCACTGGTGCCCGCACACTTTCTCCAGCCAGGCATCAGTTTGGCAGCCACTTTCACAACAAGCTCAGTGCAGCAGTCCTCACCTGTAATCTCGTGTGCACCTCCAAGTTCGAGAACACCAGACCAATTTTCGGTGTCTAGTACGCCTGCGCCATCAAGTACACCAACGCCGACCAACTCGGAAAACGGTCTTGACATGGCCGATTCACCCAACGATCCAAATCGGTTCTTGTCTCTCAAACTATCGGTGCCCAACTCTGATGAGTGACTCATCTTTCTCTTTGATCTTCCAAAACTGTCACAATCGCAAAATTTTCCACTCATGCAGTAGATAACTGCATCCATCTTCACAACTAATCATCCTTTGTTGTATTTTTTTGTTTCTTCATGTCTCCGCAGAGTACTTGATTTGTGCATCAAAATCAATCAAGTGAAATATTTATGTATAAAAATTTAACGTTCCACAGAGATTCTTGATGTATTTAGCAAAAAAAACTTATATTTATATATATATATAATAACAAAAATTACTTAAAAGCTATGGCATGATTGTTCAGTCTTGATTGTTGTGATTGTGATCTTCACCATTGTTCTCAGGGGTTGTCTTCTTGTCTTCGATAGCAGCCTGAGTTGTGCCATTATCTACAGACTTCATTTCAATGTCTTCTTCATCTTCATAGAAGTTCTTGATGCGACCAGCAAAGACAACGGTGCCAATCTCGAGTGTGGCACCAATCATGAGGAAAGAGACAGCACCCACGTGCATGTAGATTCGGAATTTGTCGATGTCGTAGAGCCAGCAGTTGCCGGCTTTGCCACACGTCTTTTCCCACACCAGACACGCCGAATCGATGATCGCACCAAAGATCAGTGGGTACGGGATGAAGGCTGACACACCGAGATAGAGGTTATCCTCCAGTTAACACTTGATTTGCTCTTACCGAATATTGCAAAAATGGTTCCCATAATGCCCATAGCAAAACTCTTGTCAGCTGGATCTACCGATCTGAGCAAATGCAAATGGTCACCTGAGTATTATACTGCGAATTGAATACCACGAACCTTAGTGTGAGCAAAGTGTCACCCGTTCGAGCAGTAGAGCCAATCGTGTTAGCCATGGCCATGAGTGCGATAAAGAATGGAAACTTGTTGCAATCTCTCTCACAAAGTCCGGCAGTTGCAAAGTGCTTCTTTCCCAATGGATCAATTCCCGAAACACAGGAACAATTATGAAAAGCCTGTTGAATTAAAATAGTGTGTTGAGCAGGTTAAACTGATTGCCTTCAACTGCATACTAGAGTGTTGTCAAATTTTAATGTAGTTTTACATCCAGCGTAGCATGGCGAGAAGTAGTTAGTTTGACCATCGGGGCCACACACTGGTTGATACACTCGGGTCGAGCAGCCGCAACTCGAATGACAAGTTGCACTTGATATTCTGCAATATTCAAGCGATAAGTTTTATCAGTGAGAATCCACCTGCAATACGTACGGGTTGAGTTGGGTTAATTCGCTAAGTCCACTGAAGACTGGTGTTTGACACTGAAGAAACATGGCACCGAACATGCTAAACGTGGTTATAAACTCTACTATCACCAGGTAGATAGCTATACTGCGCGCACTCGGCTTAGCATAGCGAATAATGATACCGCCTGCCATGGTTCCAATTGCCATGGTCATTACAGAGGTGGCACCCGTGAAGAAGGAAGCACTCGAAGCCGACTGTCGGTACTGAAGCTCCATGTACTTTGGCTTGACCACGTAGTATCCTAGGTAACCTATCAGTCGGAACACGCCACCCCAGATATGGAAGATCAACAGATAGTTCTTGGAGAGTCGTTTCACAGCATTCTTCACATCTAACAACCATTGTTTCTTTAAATTGTTGTTCCATTGTATCTCTTACTTACCTTTCAAGTTGGAAATTTTTGCTTCATTTTTTGGCTCAGTCAATTCTGTTTTGGGTTTCTTCAGATCACGAAAACTTTTTGGAAAGAAGAACATTGGGATTGTACAAGCCAAGATAGAAGTGCCTAGAATGAGGAAGCCTAGCCACTAAAGAATAGAAGCAATTTGTTAATTTGCGGTTAGCTTTTGGAAAACACATACCCAGGCGCCGATCCATCGCGGATCTCGGTTGTTAATACCAGGATCAACTGTAATCAACATGATTAAAAATACAACACATGCTTTTCATATCACGTACCAAATGGATTCTCATAAAACTGAAGACAGATAGAAGAGAGCACAAATCCCAATGTAGGACCCAGCAATCTTACAGTTGAAATGGAACCTAATTTCAAGTGTTTATTTCAAAATAAATGGACCAAGAAATTATTAGACTTACTAAGATAGATAGCCGAACTTTTCTTCTTAATATTATCGTCGAGATAAGGCAGGCCGATTGTGTAGAAAGCAGTGTAGCCAAGACCATTGAGAAAGCAGGAGATCCAAAGCACTACAACGGCTAGTATGACGGTAGAGTGTCCACCATTTTCGCAGTTCTCAGCATCTTTGGCCAGGCAGAGGTCGTAACTGGAATGGTTGCGACCAGGCACCATTGAGTTGAGCAGATGCACTGCTGGACCGTAGAGGAAGTAAGGTGCTGCACTGAGGAAGCACGAGAGAGCCACTACCAGTTCGCCCATTCCGATCAACACTGAGCGATTGTACTTGGAACCGAGGTAACCCACAATTGGACTCACTACCATCTGACTTAGATTATCTGCTATAAGCAAAAATCCAGACACTTTGGTCTCGAAAGCAAATCGTTTCTCCAGTGTAGAAATAATTCCCACCATGTAAGTGAAAAGAGCCCCTTGTAGAATGGCTAGTGCAGAGAAGATGATCACGAAGGTATTTGGAGTGGCGTACCTCTGAAGCCATGGTGGGTGCCAGTTTCCAATTCCACAACCAGTTGCAGCTAACTCAAGTTCTGTGTTGGAACGAGGTTTCTTGACCGTACCATTATCATCGGCTGTGGCCATGTTTTGAGGTGGGTGGAGTGGTGATGAGGTGAGTGTGCGTGTGAGTTCGAGGTGACCACTGGTTAAGGGTCTGGTGGAGGGAAGGGAGTATGTGGTGCAAAAGTACTACTATCTACGATGTCCAACCAGCATTTCGAGGAGGACAATCGTATCCTACTGGTACGGCACACAGTGTGGCGCGTTGCACTACTCTCACAATCAGCCAGTTTAAGGTCTTACTTCAATTCGGTGCTAGTGGTTGGTAGCAGTTACAGTAAAGTTGTGGTGATTGTACTGATAATTCATCAAACTAAACCAGCAGTCTCTCAGAGTGAAGCATCTTGGTGTGCGTTGTGTGTGATCATCTGCCGAAGTGAATTGATCGCGTTGGCCCGTTGGTGATAGTAGTGCAGCCTCAATCGAGGACCCATCGTGATGATACTGCTCAAGATATCAACTCGACACAGTCTTCACACGTCGCTTTGATAGTGCTCTTGAGATGAAGATCAAATTCCAACAGTCGCGGACTCGATCTTAGCGCCATAGCGTAACACGATGCCACCATGTGTCCAACCTAGCGAACAAGCTCGTTGAGGACACTTCTTATCGCTTGCGCACTGAGTGGACAACCCAGTGTTAGTCAATGATCCGATAGATGACTATTTTTCTCTAGGTTTGTTTGTGTACAAATTGATCGAACATTATCGATATTTGCAGTTTCGACTAGCCACTATCAGGTGGAGATATTGAGATTCGAGATAACACTGAATGGTTGGCATTAAGAACTAGTTACCGATACATGTGATTTCGATAGATTCTTCTAATGACTTGACCTAATGTGGCACTTTGTATCATCCTAGGTGTTTAACCTCAATTTGGCTATGCAACTGGTAATAATCGTAAGCACAGAGGGATAAACAAAACAAAACATAAATATCACAAGCAAAAGACAACAAGCAACGATTGATATCATCGTTGACCCAGCTAGTAGAAAGCGGAAGTAACTGTGTGACAACATGACCACTATCAAGCTGAATATTTAGGCCAATATGATAAAAGGGGTTCTAATTGGAGTTCATGTGACACTACCAACTTGACTTTGGATTGTGCCGACTAGCAACGCGAACACTTGTAAAGTGATATAACACTCGATCGATACTGGTTCCGCTTAATGAAACCAAACTCTTGAGTTCAAACTAATGTAAAACATTTAAATTAATTTATTGTTTTATTCAAAACAAACATTTTTAGGTGAAGTGAAATGTAATGATAGAATTTCTATATTTCAAATTATAATTGAAGAGTAATTGCGCTAGTAGATTCGGTTAGACATTATCACATAGACTCCAAATCAAATCTTGTTGATTCGACACACAATGCTTTCGATTGTCACTTAAGTGCAATCTACTTATGATGGTTGTGAGACTTAATAGACGACGACGACGACGTCATGCAGGATAGATGTGAGATCACTAAAACAAAACGCGTATTGGAAAGCAAAGTATGCGAATTACATAACTGGTGGTCAAACGTTTCCACGCCACACATGTGCTATCAGAGAAATGAGAGGCTCCATTAACTTATGAACAAAATCTTCCACGAATGATAAGACACCAGTTTCTGTCTCATACTACACTTGCTTGCTCATCACAACTTTCGACTAATCGTTTTCGAGAATCATAACAGTAGAACTGTATCCAATGTTTTAGATTACGACATTTATCATATATACACAACGACAGTTTTTTCAATAAAATTTGGAACCATTGAGACAGAGTTCCGACTTTTCCATCAGTTCTTTGCGCTCCTTTTCGCTCAATTGATCCTTACTTTTGAGGATAAAGTCAAATGACTTTTTGCAGAAGGGTTTGGCTAGATCATGTCGGTTTTCATGGCAGTGAACCGAAGCCATGTTGAGATAGAAGAGAGGCAAATCACTAGACTCTACTTCTTTGGCGCCCTCGATGGCGCGACGCAAGTGACTCTTGGCTTTGTCAAACTGTTGCATCTGTGCGTATAGGTCGGCCACATCGTTCTCGAGCACCAAGGTTTGCTCATGTCTCACTCCGTTCACTTGTCTCGAGATGGCCAGTGCCTTCAGACGGTAGGCCAAGGCTCGGCTCAGTAGAGTGGTGGAGCGGAGTTCCAAGTGCTTCGAGTAGTAGTCGTACGACATGCCGAGTAGTGCTAAAGAGTTGCGTTGTTGCTCGTCCAGCTTGTCCACTGTTGCCTTCGAGCCTCGATCATCCCAAAAAGATTCAACTCGGCCGAGCTGAGTGTCGATGGCAAACTGAAGACCTTTCTCCGCTGAATCCACCTCCCCAAGCCGACCGTAACAGAATGCAAGCTTGATTGAGATCTCAACCAACCCTTCTCCATCAAGAGTAAAGTCTTCTTTCCTTGACAGTCGAGCCAAAACTTCAAGAAACAATTGTCGTGCTTTGTGGTAGTCACCCTTTTCAAAATAATTGTCAGCCATTAAATCAAAGATGTACGTCTCTGCATCCGTATAGCACAAGTCTTGAGCCATTTTCAAAGAAGTATGAAGAATTAACTCTGCTTTGTGATGCTCTCCTCGTTGCATTGACAGAATACCCCGCTTAATACTCAATATCAATGGAGAATCCTTTTTTTCAAGATCTTCAATCACACCAAAGAAAATCAAAATTGTTGTTAACATATCCCATGACCTGCAATATAAAAAATAAGTTGCTAAAACACTTTACTTATGCTCATCTCACCATAGTGCTTTAGGATCGTAACTACTATTATTTTGTTTATAACTTTTTTGAAAAACTTTTGACTCAAGATCACAGTCGAATTGATGTTTTAAAGATGAATGCTTAAAATGTTTTAGTGATATAAGTTGACTACTAGAATAGAATTGTGGTTGGACTAGAATTCTAAATGCACATCGTGCCACTCTTGTTAATAACGTTTGTGAAGTTACAATCATATTTAAACTTGACGGTTATTTATTTTTAATAACGTTTATTTACAAATAAAATAATAATAAAATCTGCGTATCAAACACAAAAACAATTTAAAGCACTGATGCACATGCTACTTCTGTCCTCTGTTTTGAGACGTGTTAATACTGTGCAGGTATCAACAACGACCTTCAAATGTAAACATCAGTAGATAGAGGTATGTTTTCTTGTTTGTATTAATAAAATACGTTGTACTATTACTGAAAATGATGAAAATAGAATCTGGATGAAGGGATGAATTTTTTGCAATGTTCAGAAGCATGATTTGTGTTGCGTAACTGCACATCACGCATTATGCAATAAGTACAAGCATTAAGGTAGGACAATTACACGCCGATGAGGAACGTATCTTTTATTTCCTTCTCTGATCAGTGATCACTGATCAGTTAGGAATAGTGTCTGGAGCTGCTCTCCGATATATCTCTCTGTGGATTGAACACCTGGCTTAGCTCCAATTAGATTGTGTGTTATAGAGATCGCAAGATTCTGAGGAGTGTGATAGGAAAAACGCGTGAGATCCTTGCGAATGAAGATTGAAATATTATCTGCTCGAGGGTTCAAAAGTACTCGCTGAAAAGCTGTATGGCATGCGCCACTCTCACTGTCATCTATCGTCTGGTGGCATTCTCACTCGCGCAACGCACTACTCACGCTCTATTCTCTCGCCAATAAACTTCGCTCATTCTGGCCTCAACTCTAGGAATCACTCGGTCTGATGCAATCCCATCGTGTACTCGGCAAACTTTTATTATCGCTCAAAATCATTACACATAATCATCGAGACTACTAGTGATAACTTGTGACTTTATAACAAAAACGCATCGCAAATACTAAACCACATTCAACATGACCTCCGTGATACCGAAAATCTCTCAACTTTCTTCTCGGGTGATCCGAGTTTTGGGCTGCAATCCAGGATACTTTACCTTGCAAGGAACAAATACTTAGTGAGTGGTTGTCTTTGTCTTTGTCATTAATCGGCAATTTTCTAAATGATTCTTTTTGAAACAGCATTGTTGGAACTGGAAAAAACAGGTTGCTGGTGGACTGTGGAGAGCCTGATATTCCTGAATATTTGACTAATCTAAAGAATGTAGTTCGTGAGAGTGGAATCTCGTTGTCGAAAATACTATTGACCCACTGGCATCCCGATCATGTCGGTGGAACAAAGGGAGTACTCTCCCAGGTGGCTGAAGAAGGTTTGTTTGTTTACATTTAAAAAACTAGAAAAGAGTAGTAAGTTAAAATTACAATTATAGGCTGCAAAGTGTACAAATACCAAGATTTGGAACATGATTCAGCTTATTCCGATGATTTTGAGTTGACTTATCTAAAAAATGAAGATGAGGTCTCGGTGGAAGGTGCCACTATCAAAGTACACTGGACTCCCGGTCACGCTCAAGATCACTTGGTGTTAGTTTTAAAAGAAGAAAACACGATGTTTAGTGGCGACTGTGTGCTTGGTGAAGGCACTGTCGTCTTTGAAGATTTAAAGACCTACCTGGAATCACTACGAAAGATCTTGTCGCTAAATCCTAAAAAGCTATACCCAGGCCATGGCCCAGTGGTGAACGATCCCGTTCTCAAGGTGAACGAGTATATCGACAAGAGAATGGCCAGGGAGAAGGAGATTGTTGAGGTGTTGCTCAAGACAGATGGCTACATCTCCGCTTTGGACATTGTCAAACAGATCTACCAGGTGAGTTGGTCACTATCGATATGGGGTCGTACTTTAATTACATCATCATGTGAGGGGAGGGTGGGGTTCAAATTTTACATAAACTTTTTCATTGAACAGTGCTTTTTAGTAAGCAAAAGTGCTCATTATACGGGAAAGGGGTTAAAAATCCCAATATTTTGCTTACTTAAATAAAGTATGGTCTCTATGTCACAAGTACAATCTTATAAGTATACTTGTATTGCAGGATCTCCCGTCCAAACTGATCTTTGGTGCCGAGTACAGTGTACGGAACCATCTGGAGAAATTAATTAAAGATGGCATTGTGGAGGCCAAAGAGGAAGTTTTCACTTTTTACAAGCTCAAGGAAGGTGTCAAAGGGTAGCTTCTGTATCTATTTTCACTGTTTTTGCTCATTATTATTAGCCTTAATTGTTGTTTTTTGTTAAAATATTTATTTTTGTTACAATATTGTTATTTTTGTATATATATTTCTGATTTTATTATCATAATTAAAAGTATATTTGTGGAAAATATGCGAATATGGTTGACTACTAGTAAATCTCAACATTCTTGAAGATTATTCTAGGTACTTTAGGTTCTATAATTGAGAAGTTTAAGTTGGTTAACTCTCTCACTATATCTCCTTTTTCACACACTTTAATTTTACAAACTATGCAATGCAAGAAATTATTTTTTATTATATATTAAAAAAGTTTTATAATTCACGATAAATGTTACAGTATAAATTAAAAAAATAAGCAACTTTTGAAAAAATTAATAAATAAAGATAATTAGCTCGATTCGAAAGCAAACAGAATCGTGTAGTGCTTGAACGGGTTGAAATCTCACATTCCACACTGGGCAGTGTACATTTGATAGTAGATGGCACGTTTTTCCATCAATTCGAGGTGAGTGCCTTGTTCGGCAATCTGTCCGTGCTCGATCACCACGATCTTGTCAACGTCCTGAATGGTGGAGAGTCGGTGTGCGATCACCAGACAGGTTCGTCCCTGGCGAGCCTCGTCCAGTGCTTGCTGAACCACTTTCTCGCTTTCCGAGTCGAGTGCACTGGTCGCCTCGTCCAGCAATAGGATCTTGGGATTGCGAACCAGAGCTCGAGCGATGGCGATCCGTTGCTTCTGTCCACCGGATAATTGTGAACCCTTCTCACCTACCGAAGTCTCGTAGCCCATAGGTAGCTCTTGAATGAATTTGTGGATATTGGCGTTCTGTGCGGCGCGCACCACTTCATCCATCGGCACCTCGCGACTGTTGTCACCGTAAGTAATGTTATCTTTCACCGTCTTATCGAACAAAATTGGTTCTTGTGAAACAATGCCTATTTGTGAGCGAAGCCAAGGAATGTTGATACCTGTGATATCATTTTCGTCTATCATCTACACCACAAAAATATTCAATGTTAATCAAGCTAAACCAGAACAAATATAGATTTACTACAACTCACCACTTGACCATCTTCGGCCTCGTAAAAGCGTTCAAGTAGTTGAGTACAGGTACTCTTGCCGCAACCGGAACTGCCAACAAGGGCCACGGTCTGACCTGGCTTCACCACAAAAGAGATGCCTCGCAAAATTTTCGCTTCAGGTCGGGTTGGGTAGCGGAATCTGACATCACGGAAACGAATCTCGCCTGAGCAGTTCTCTGGACTTTTACCAATGATGGCACTAACCAAGATCTTAGGAACTCGGTCAAGTAATTTGAATATTTGCACTGCGGCAATTTTTCCTTTTTGGTAGTCCGGTGAAAAAGCAACGGCTTGACCAATCATATTGGTGCCAAATAGTACAGCTTCGGTACTCCTGTAGAATAAGTGCATGAGTTAAGAAATTAAATGTTTGTTGTACTAACTTGAAGAGACTGCCGTAGTCAATCTCGCCATCAATGATCAGTCGACTACCATAGAAAAGTGCGATAGCATAGGCTAAGTTGAAAAGTGCCTGCGAGCCACCAAAGGTAAGACCTCGAATTGCGGGCACCCATCGTGACTTGCGAAAATCGATATCGAGTGCATTTTCATACTTGATCCAAAAAGTCAATTCCTGGTGGAGTGACGCCACTGTTCGGATGTTCGAAATCGACTCTACTGCAATCTAAAGCAACAAGTTTAGTATAGATTAAGAATTATCTCAATATACTACTACAAACTTTAGTAGCTTCTTCAGTAACTTTGCGATTGGAAATAGAAAATCCCATAAGAATTTTCATTTGAAAGTAGACAGAGATGAGAATGAGCGGAATAAAGGCAGTCATGACAAGGCCTAATTTCCAGCAGTAGTACATGCTAAGAATGACACCGGCAAGCAAAATAGAGAAGGTTTGCGCTATCACCGACAATCGCGATCCAGTAGCCTTAAGAATAAAGTCAGTAACACAATTCACAATTATCTCAAATATAAACTCACTCCTTGAACACTAGCAGCGTCATTGGAGAGACGGGCACAGAGGGCACCAGTAGTGTTATTAGTATCATCGAACCAAGCCACTTCTTGACGTAGAATCGTGCGGAATACTTCCTTGCGAATACGAAAGGTCAAATTTTCTGAACTAATGCCGTAGAGATAAGTCTGTAGTTGAAAAACGTTAGCAAAATGTAAAACATAATGCAAGTGGCGAATTTAACCTGGAAAAAGTTTAACACGCCTGAAGAAATACCCATAGCAACAAAAATCATGCTGTACTTGAAGACTTGACTTTGCATGTCACTGATGCTGCCAGAGATGACCGATAAGATTTCACCAAACACAAAGGAATAAATGGGAATTGAAAGTCCAACGATGAACGAACAGATAGTAGCTATGATCAGTAAATGACGATCGGGCATAACAAACTTGATCAATCGGCGTAATGGTAAAGGAGCCTTCGAGTCATCATCTTCATTTTTCTTGGGTTGATTCTGTTGAATCATCAACTCACTAGTTTCGCGTCGCAACAAGGCGGGACCGCGTTTGTGTGGCTCGCTTGGTTCTTCGTGTTGTTGATTGACATTGTCCTGTCTCTGCAGTCGAGCCATATTGTAGTAAATTCCTTTGGCTTCAATCAACTCTTGATGAGTGCCAAGTTCACGTACACGACCAGCTTCCACCACAATTATCTTATGCGCGTTTCGAATAGTTGACAATCGATGAGCCACTACAAAAGTAGTGCGACCAATACTAGCCTTGTCCAGAGCGGCTTGCACTATTTATTTCGCATTAATTAGTATAGCTTAATGGTGTTCATATACTTACCGATAGATTCAGATTCGGAATCGAGAGCGCTGGTAGACTCATCAAGCAGTAAAATTTTGGGACGTCGTACTAAAGCACGTGCAATGGCTATTCGCTGCTTTTGCCCACCAGACATCTGTCCTCCTCTCTCGCCAACCAGAGTGTCAAACTTGTCCGGTAATTGTTGAATAAAGTCGTAGGCGTTAGCCTCTTTGGCAGCCAGAACAATGTCGTCCATGCTAGCTTCCGGGTTGCCCAATTTGATGTTCTCGGCTATCGAGTAACCGAAAAGCACCGGCTCTTGACCAACTACTCCAATTTGGTCGCGAAGAGTGCCAACATTCAATTCTTTGATGTCATGACCATCGATGTAGATTTGACCCGATTCGGTATCATAGAAGCGTTGAATCAGCTGAATGATAGTACTCTTGCCACAGCCACTTGGTCCAACAAGAGCCACTGTCTGTCCTGGTTCGGCTTCAAGGTGCATGCCACGTAAAATAGGCACGTCTTTGCGCGATGGATATCGGAAGTGAACATTTCGAAACTCTACTTTTCCTTTGAGATCCTTAATTTTAACTCCTTCAGGCGACAAACTATCAATGGCAGGTTTTTGTTCAATAATCTTAAAAATCAAACCACCGGCACCACAAGCTCGAGCGATTGCTTCAAAATAAGGCGAAGTTTGACCAATACTAAATGTTCCCATGAGTACGTTGAAGAAGATGATCAACATGGTACTGGCTTGATAGTGGTAATCTTGATTCTCGATTGATCGAATAATTAGCTTGACTCCGTACCAGAAAGAAAGACCATAGGAGGCATAGATGGAGAACCACATAAGACCCATTGACAATGAGGTAAAAAGGGAACGTCGGATGCCGGATTTGCGTGCAGGTTCAATGTTTTTGTTGTAACGCTCAATCTCCTTTTCTTGGCCTCCAAATGCGTAAACGGTTCGAACCAGATTGATTACCTCTTCGGCGACGGCACCTGCTTTGCTATAAGCATCAGATTCGGAAGATGCAAAACGTGATTGAATCTACAATGGCAAGTTAAATATTACTATTTCAGTCTTTTAAAGTACCACTGACTTTTCCGATAATGGCAAAAGCAATAGCCATGACGGGCATCACTGCCATGCTGACCAAAGTCAATTCCCATCCATTGTAGAATGCCACTCCGAGCGAGATTACAACCGTTGAGAAGGACATTATACACAAACCGACCTATAAAACGATTAAACATTACAAACTAATTCATTTGATCTTTGACTAACTTTGTCACCAATTCCTTCTTGGACCAAAGCCAAATCGCTGCAAATATGAAAGTTATAGTTACATTATAGTCATAGACAAATATATAAAAATATAAATCAGTCACCTAGTAATCTTGTTGGCAAAGTCACCAGAAGTCTTGGTGTCGAACCATGAAATGTCTTGATGAATGATGGAGCGGAAGAAAAGCAACTTGATTCGGTGCACTTGATTCTTAGAAGCTTGAGCCCAAAGAGTGAGTGCAAAAAAACCAAATGCTCCAAAAACAATAGCAGCCACACCCATTAGTAGACTGTACAATCCAGATTTGTCGCGAAAATTGTCCACGTAATAAGTGCCATTTTGAAAGATACTGTCGTTGTAGATGTGAACAATTTCGGGAATTGTCAGATCAAGACGAGCCCTCATGGTATTGGGATGAAAATCCGAAGTTTCATTGTATGGGTAATACGTCGTAAAAAAGGTGATACATTTTTGATAAAATAGAGTGGTATCACTGAGGTTAAATAAAGTTGATTCATAATAACTATATCGATTAAATTGATCTGGCATTTTGGCCAAGGTATCAAATATTTGAAATTGAACAAATGTATCGGTGAGACGGCCCATCAAGATGATAATGATAGGAAAGCTGGCGCCGAGAAGAATGGCGAAGATAGAACCAACCAAGATGTAGCCTTTGTCCCATCCTGAAGCGTATCGAAACTATCGAAACCAATTTGACATTAACGAATCAAGCAGTCAATCAAGCAATTAATTTGTGCCTTAGAGTGATAGTCTATTCATACGAGAATCGTAATCTGAGAGTAAATTGAAGATCACATAGATAAGAGTATCAGAGTAAAGCATCCCAAATCTCTAGGGTAACCTGAGAACTTAACAGTTTAGCTATCAGATTGTTTTTACATTCCAAGGACATGTGTAACTCAAGAGCTAATCCGAGAACATGGGTTTTAAACTCATTGACCACCAATTTATTTTTTACAAAACTATCAAAAATAATAATTTCCTTAGCATAAATTGTTCAATTTTGTCGTCTTAATATAATAATATATATAAGGCTATAATATTTATAACTTAATTTTTGATTTCAGAAACTGTCCATTATTATTTTGCCCTTTGGATTAAATGAAGATAAGATTTAAAAGTTTTGAGATTCGAAAATATAGAAATTTCATTAAATCAATTATAAATTCACTAAATTATTATGTGTACCAAAAATGCAAAAATGAACTACTAGTTCAAATTAACACATGTGCACCTAATCATGAGATTCTTTTAATTATAATTAGGTGCGATAAAGTCATGTATTGTTTCTTTTTTGGTGGCATACTTCAATTGTACACTGTCGGCATCGAGCGCACAGAGAAACCGACACACATCCTTGGCAATCACGAGGTGCAGATAGCACCTTCTTTACTAGATGCAGCATATCAAACTCAGACGATAACTCTTCACATATAAGATACACATGTAAAACACGGAAGAGTTATAAACCATAAAAATGGAACATTGAAATGGAACAATATAATCAAGGTCAAATACAAATTTATTAGTAAAAAAACCCTAGTCTTTATACAAGTAAAATAAGTACACTATTATTGCAAAAAAAGTTTTACAAAGTTTTTCTTTATCCCTTTTTCTTTCACATACACACACTCTCTCCCCCTTTCTGATTATTTCTCAATTCCTAGCGTAGAATAAAGAATCTATCTCTACAAACAAAATTTTGAAAAACTAATCATTTTGACAGTTTTTTATTTTAATACGGGCAAAAAAGCTAGTATTCTAGAAAATATAAAAATACAAATATTTCAAGTGTGAAAAATAAATTTGCCCTATATTTGTTTGAATTAACTAATAACTGTTAAATATTTGTTTGAAGTACCTTATTATAAAATTTGAAGTTTTATGTGGTAAGTAACAGTTTTGAAAAAAAATTGCACAAAGAGTAATTTTTACAGAAATTTACTTGAAAAGATTACCCAAAATAGACAAATTTTTCAAGTTACTCTGTGCAAACTCTGCGCAATTACGCACATTTTGTGTCAACAACCGTGCAACTACGCTTGTTGTACTGTACAAATTTGTCACTATGACGATCTAAACAAGAGACTCACCAGTTTGAAGAAGTTGATCGACTCCTGTTCACCTTCCTTCTTTTGACCATCCTTATTGCTCACATCGATCTTCTCGGTGCTCTTCTCCTTCTCATTGAGTTCAAGATCGCCGTTTTCAGATCTTCAACAGTTCAAGTTCAAGTGAAATTTAGCCAATATTTTTACAAATGAAAACATATTAGAGACAAATGACACCTACTTGACACTGAGTTTTGAGTCTCCATTGGTGGTGAGATTGTGATTCAAGTCTGCCATGGTGGCAGCAGTGCTAGCCAGGTGCTAAGTGGAGAGAGGTGTCAAACAGTTAGTTGACTGAGCCAGACTCGATCACAGAGATGAGTGCAAACACACTGGTGTGGCACGTTTGTTAATACAATCAAATCGGTAGACCACTGGTGCTCTTGTTACATCATCGTTGCATTTAAAAAGCGAGACAAGGTATGACACACATGGGAACGCGTGCTCGCTCACTGGCCAATCAACAATTACAAGTCATATATGGCCACAATATTAGTTTCATGATTCCACCTCCTTCACCGACACTTGGCTTATCTCACTCACCTCTTTACCTGAGAGTGGCATAGATCCCAGAGGGCAGCAAGTGGCAAGCAGTGAGATAACACCAGCTGGTGGTAGAGGCAAATGCGGAAAGAAAAAATCCCACACACACCCGATAGTGTCACTCTAGCTTTCGAAGCCTGTTCCCTGTTGCCTAGTATCCTCAGATTTGCATTGCTCAATGTCTTAGACACTCGGGATGCTTAAGTCATGATGATGCAAAATCACACCTTATCATATTTATACTGAAATTTTCTATATTATATTTTATTTTTTTAAATAATTATCATACCTTAAAATAGTTGGTTACTTCAGGTTACATAACAGTTTTAATTTATTATTATTATATTACGACTCTAAACTAAACCAGCATTTTTTAGGAACTTTCTCATACACTGGTTTGTGTTGTGACCACTTTCAAGGCCAGTAACCCAAATCAGTATATGAGAAAGTTCTTGAAAAAATGCTGGTTACTTTTATTATATAGAAAAGTTTAATTTTGACGTGCAAACGCCATTCACAAATTTAACATAAATAGGAATCAGATTTTTAGAAAATAATTTGAATATCTTAAATGTGGTTTATATGAATATTTATTGAAAACAATGCCCTAATATGAGAATGTACCAAAGTACAAAAATGCACCACTGCATATAGCAATGCGGTATAAATAGTAAAACAAAAGCATTTATATCAACTAAAATAAATCTAATCATCATAAAATTGTGATCTTTTTCCAAGAGTTTCGTTTATTGATTTGTTTATGTTGACCCGACTGCAGTCATTGACGTCACTGCAGAGAATGTATTCGAGCACTGGGTAACTTTGCTCAAGTTCTAGATTCGTGCATCGACACAAGTATCATCAAGCTATATTAAAGCCTAAAACTATATGGCAGTTTTTAATCTTGGAACGAAACTAAAATGATCAAAACACTAGCATGAAATTGAAGTGCAAGATCAAGGCCATAGGTCAAGGCAGAGCGGTGCCAGGGCAAACACAAGTGACGAGCGACGATAGTTTTATGGCCATCTGCCAAGCACCTCACGCGCAACCAACAGGGCAAAGAGGGGAGAGGAAGAGAGCAAACGTTGGAGTAACCTTGGAGTCTTGCTGGTCGGACGGACGGGTGGCAGTCTGTTTGGTTCCGACAACGCAGTCGCTACCCACACTGGTTGTGTGTACTATTCTTTGCACAAATGTCAAACCAGCACGGTTATTTTCTAAAGTGGGTCAAAATAAATTCTTGTCTCATTGCAAAAGTACTCTAGTATAATGACAAGTAAAAAAAGTTAAAAATGGCCATGTGCCTAAGATATCGTTTGTTTCAATTGACACGAGTCGGTGGCAACTTTATGGTAGTGCACATATAGTAAAAAAAAAGATAGATAAAGCAGATGGGATTAGCACTGACGCAAAAAACGCTGCGTTGTCGAGAGGTGTTATCAACTAATAATCACATCGGTAAAAACATGAAACATCTCCCTAAGTCCCACTAGCTAACGATTTTATATTTTTGTAAACTAAGTTAACTTACCTGGCAGTCCTGGCTTCACACTATCGTGGTGCACACGATCTGGTTGGCAGTGAAGAGGATGACGAAAGTTTTATAACACACACATAAGTAGTGAAAGTGGTGAGGTGCGAGAGTTGGGTTGTGGACAACGAAAACGTTCACCTTACGATCGGTGGGTGGAAGTAGAATGGCGCACTGCACAGTGCACACTCGTGGTGTGTCCGTCTCCGACAAGTGAGTGAGCCATACTGCCCACCAAGAGGGGTGCTTTTAGGAATGCGCGCTCTACGCCACACCCATCAATCCATTCACACTGTTCGAACTTTTTTTGCCAAACTTAATGTGCACTTGTGAACCATGGTATTTTTTGAAACTAGAGATCACAAGAAAGATGGTGCTACAAAAGTTCTTTTATTTAAAATTCTTAAATTTTAAATAACTCAATTTTGGGGTATACTCGAATAGCATAAATCTATTAACACTCGGTTGGGTTGAACGTTTTTTCCTGCGCACAGGTTGCTCGGTTTAATTTGACCTAAGGTATTGCGCATGCGTCAGGCGAAGAAAACCGCACACTCTGGCGCCAAAGCACTGAAATGTGTTACGGCTATTCAGTCATTGGTTTCAAAAACAATTTTTTAAACTATAAAATGTATTCTTCTTAAACTTTCATTTATTTTTTTAATAAAATTTTACATTAAATTTCAGGAAAAGTCAAAAAATTCAGATTTTTCTGTCAAAGGCTTCATATGCCAAAAAAATTATGAAAATGCTTTTGGTCGAAACTTTCGACTCGAAAGTGACCCCTATTCGAGTGTTAAACAAAATCAAGAGTTATAATTTTTGTTAAACTTCATGTGCTATTCTAACAACAAATTAAAATAACCAAATAAAAACAAAATAAAATTAATGTTTAATTGTTTTAAATTAAAAGTTAATGCTTATATTTTGTTAAAAAACAAAATTTATAAAAATCTCAATTTTTTACTTAAAAACTAGATGCTAAACAATAAGATTTGTTAACATTTTTATTGTAAATTCATTGTTAACGTATCATATAAAGTTTAAAGAAAAATAACATCTGATATTTTTGAAAAATGGCGATTACGGAACAAAATGAGCGACAAATAGGCTACAGATGAGACGTACTATGTGGACGAGCACTCAACGAAGGTATATTGATAGTTTAAAAGCACATCCAAAATTCCTTCACCGCGTGATTCTAGGCATCTTTGGGAGTCGATTGATACCAAAATCCAGCCGACATCAATAAAATTTATTGAAATCGGATTTTAGCAAGACAATGTAGTCTACGAACCAATATGCTTGTGTAAGTGAGGCTCCTATAAAATCAAGCGTTGGCCAAATGATAATGTAAAGCGTTCAATTTAAAGTCAAAAGTCTATTCTACCCAAAATGACATCAAAGTGCAATTTCCGATAAGCCAAAGCCAAGTTATGGTGATTCAAAGTTAACCAAAAAACGTCAACAAATGAGTTTGTTGGCAGCACCAACTGCAGCGAGCTCATGAAATGATATTTGCTATTTTAACT
>WURS02421398.1:0-36643 GCA_011762765.2 Rhinocypha anisoptera
ACAGAGAGAGAGACAGAGAGAGAGACAGAGAGAGAGACAGAGAGAGAGACAGAGAGAGAGACAGAGACAGAGAGAGAGACAGAGAGAGAGAGAGAGAGAGAGAGAGAGAGACAGACAGAAAGAGACAGAGAAAGAGTGAGAGAGAGAGAGAGAGAGGCAGAAACAGACAGAGAGACGGAGACAAAGAAAGAAGAAAGAGAGAAAGGAAAAAAGAAAGAAAGAGAAAAAGAAAGAAAGAAAGAGGGAAAGAGACAGAGAGAGAGAGACAGAGACAGAGAAATAGGGTGAGAGAGACAGAAACAGACAGAGAGACAAAGACAAAGAAAGAGAAAGAGGGGGAAAAGAGAGAGGAAGAAAGAGAAAGAAAGAGAGAGGATAGGAGAAAGAGAAAGAGAGAGAGAGAGAGAGAGAGAAAAGTCAAGTGATCTCCAAACTAATGAGCAAGGTGTGTGTGCATTCGAGACACTTCATCAAGATTTTTGTCCTTTAAATAGTAACACAGTTCCATAAATATACAGTAGAAGCACTTTCTTATGCTTTATCTTCTCTCTCTCTCTCTCTCTCTCTCTCTCACTTCCTTACTCTCTCTCTCTCTCTCTACTCTCAATTTCCTTTGACACTTATATCTCTCTTTCCTTCTTATTTTTTCCAACTTACACTCAATCTCAATAATAATCTTCTTTTTTTCACATTCTTATTTTATTCCTTTTCATCATTCTCACTCATAAATGACATACAATCTATATATTATTATTACTAAACTATGTTTCTATATTTAGCATTTCTCACTTTTCTTTCTCTTTCTCTCTCTCTCTCCCTCTTTCTCTAGAACATACGTCTTTCATGCACCTGGGACGTAGAAGTTAAGATGGATATCCGTTCATGTCGAATGCCTTTTAGGTTGAGTGAATAACTCGTATGATATTTGCGTCAATGATTTTTGAATTTGATTGAATTTGTCATTTCTTTTCTACTCTCTTTGATTCTCTTTCTCCCTCTCCTCTCTCTCTCCCTTTTCTCTTCACTCTCTCTTTTATTCTCTCTCCCCTCTCTAACTCCTATGTCCATTTTCTATTTATTTTATAAATAAATAAATATATATTCGTTGCCGGACTTGTAAGCTTTGAGCGGCTTCATCTCAGGTATGTTTGTTGTTAAGTTTAAATTGGGCAGATCACGGGTGCATGACTCTGAGAGTGAATGAGAGAGAGAGAGAGAGAAAGAGAGAGAGAGAGAGAGAGAGAGAGAGACATAGTGAAAATAAGAGTAATAGAAAGTTAATCCAATTTGGGTAAACTTTCTCTCTCTCTCTCTCATTTTTCGCTCTCTCTCTTTCTCTTTCTCTCTTTCTCTTTATTTCTCTCTTTTTTCTCTCACATATTTCTTCTCTATCTTTATTTTTTCCCTTTCTCTTACTTTTTTCTCGTTATCTCACATTATCTTTTACCCTCTCTCTCTTTCTCTTTCTCCCTCTCTCTCTATTTCTTTCTCTCTCACTTTTTCCCACTTTCGTTTGCTCTCTCTCTATCTCTCTCTTGCTCTCTCTCTCTCTCTCTCTCTTGCTATCTCTTTTGCTCACTGACAGACCGGCGTCTAAATATATTTGAAATAATTATTTTTTCCAAATATATTAGAGAACGAAAATATTTTTAAATAAATTTGAAAAACCAATAAAATTATCAAATTAATTTAAAAAGTTTTTCAAATGTATTTAGAAATTGACCATATTTTTAAATAATTAAACCAAATGTATTTTAAAAACTTATTTTTTCAAATGTATTTGGAAAAAAATAATTATTTCAAATATATTTGGGTGCCGGTCTGTCAGTGACACTTTGGCAAAGTGTTCATCGTCGACGCGTTTCGAGTGTCAAGTCAGCGTTGTTAAACATTGCCAGTCAGCGTGGAGTTCTCCACTCTTTAGAGTATCGATTCTCTACCATCGAGCATAGTTATGTCTAAACATCCTCTACAGGTGTACATTAAACACTAAAACAACAATACTACAACAAACTTGCAAGGTTAATTAACTTTTGATTTATGGCAGTTTTTCTAGAAATGCTTTAATGTGTGTTTAGTAACCAACTCTTGGTAATAAAAATTATTTTAGTCTGAGAATAAAGTGAAGAATGCATCCGGTGCACTATTCACGGTGTAGAATATGGCTTTGTCTCTCTAATGAGACAAGTCTGTAAAGTTTGCAAAGTTGTAAGATGCTACTGATTAGAATTATATCATTTGTGGGTAAAAAAAACAGCGCCAAAAAGGCTGGCGCCACAAGTCCGTGATAGTACGCGAGGGCACATTTGGCACACGACTATAGTCTTGCGTATCGCGCACTTGAGTAGTGTATCGTTCGATTAGATTGCTTGTATCGTCATGGACATTATATATGCCAACTAGGCATGGATGATTTGATTTATGCGTCAAGTTCCGAGCAATGACTGGCCTCAAGTGGATTCTGGGCTTAATAGCCTTGCTCGCCTGGTTCGACCCTTCCTCGGGTCTGCTCCGTCGAAAACTGTTCACCTCGACCGAACAAGCTAACGTGCGACTCAATCACTTGCCACTTGGCGGACAAGATGATCTTGCTCCTCTTTTTCTAACTCCCTACATCGAGTCGGGCAAGTTGGCCGAGGGTCGCAATTTGAGCGAAGTCAGAGGTCTGCCAGGACCACAGATCAAAAGTTACGCTGGATATCTCACTGTAAACAAGACTTACAATTCGAACCTCTTTTTCTGGTTCTTTCCGCCTTTAGTAAGTGATTGTGAAATTGTGCACCACTTTCAATAGTTTTCTTTGCAAAGTCTGGCAAAACCGACGTGCCAGTGCTGCTGTGGCTGCAAGGCGGTCCTGGAGGATCCTCACTGTTTGGTTTGTTCATTGAGAATGGCCCATTGAAAGTGGTCAAAGATGGCAGTGTTCACCTGCGTAACTATACTTGGAACCGAGAGTATGCTGTGCTCTACATTGACAACCCGGTTGGCACAGGTTTCAGCTTTACAGAAAATGATAAAGGTAACTCTATTTTGTAACCTTAAATTATTCTTTTATCAAATTGTATATTTTAGGTTATGCGCGAAACGAAGATGACGTGGCGCGAGACTTATATGAAGGTCTGAAGCAGTTTTTTGCTTTGTATCAGGAATTCCATGGTCGTCCATTCTACGTAACTGGTGAATCATACGCTGGCAAATACGTGCCCGCCATCTCACACAAGATCTACAAGGAAGGCAATGCCGCCAAACAAGCAGGTATCAATCTGAAGGGTCTTGCCATCGGCGACGGTTTGTGCGATCCTCGAAATATGCTCAACTACGGTGACTATCTTTACCAAATTGGTCTGGTTGATGAATCACAGCGAAATTACTTTTACGAACAACAAAAAAAGGCCGAGAGCTACATTGACAACGGCGAGTTTTACAAAGCATTTCAGATATTCGATCTGATTCTCAATGGTGACCTCACGGGCAAACCATCCTATTTCACCAACGTAACCGGCATGACTTTTTACTTCAACTTTCTCTACGGTACTGAGCCAGAAGAATTTGCTTACTACAACAAATTTCTAGGACAGGAGAGTACTCGACGAGCAATTCACGTAGGTCGACGTCCATACAGCAACGGTACGATAGTAGAAAAACATCTGCTCAACGATGTAATGAACTCGGTGAAGCCATGGATAGAAGACTTGCTCAACGCTCGCTACCCGATTCTCATGTACAGTGGACAGTTGGACATCATCGTGGCAGCTCCTCTCACCGAGAACTTTCTAACCAAACTCAAGTGGAGTGGTGCCAAGAAGTACATCACTGCACCGAGGTACGTCTACAAGGTGGCCCCTGAAGATGCCGTCGTGGCTGGCTATGTCCGACAGGTTGACAATCTCGTTCAGGTGATCATCCGTAACGCAGGACACATTCTGCCTTATGACCAACCTCGAGTGGCCTACGATATGATCAGTCGATTTGTGAACAGAGCCAAGTTTTGAATTTTCTCTATGTGAAACATTATTGCATACTCTTGACAATTAAATTTGACATGTTACAGGGTAGCATCAATTGATTTATTAATATCAACTTTCTACTTGAATGTCTTTATTTATTTTGAACTATTCTTCTTAAGTTAGTCTTTTATAAAAATATTTATAAAAACTATCTTATTTTAAATGTTTGACTAACAATCATAGCTAAACTATCTCAACCATCTGCCATCTAAACGATCAAATTAAAGTTCATTTTTTATATGTAAAAGCAATGTTTAGTATTTCCAAATTAAATCCTAACTCTGGATTAGAGTAATCGATTAATACAGTGAGAAATGTGTGTTTGATAATAGCATTCCGATTTGCGTCAAGATTAGATAAGATTAATGTCAAGTAGGACTGCATTAAGTCAAAATGTGCTCAACAAAAATTGATCTTAACTCAGCACAATTACGTCGGAAAGTGCAAGTCAACATGGCACTTCGTCATCTTTCTACTATTCTCGTAATTTTGGTCGTTTTGGTGCCACTCTGCTTTGGTTTTCTCGGCACCAAGTTCTATCCAAATGTTGAATTAGCCAACGTTGCCATTCATGAAGGGTTGAGTGCACAGGCAAACTCTCAGCCGCTTTTCCTCACACCCTACATTGAAGCGGGCAAGTTGAAGGAGGGTCGGGAGTTAAGTGAAGTCAGAGGTTTGCCAGGACCACAAATCAAAAGTTTTTCCGGTTATCTCACCGTAAACAAAACTTACAACTCCAACCTCTTCTTTTGGTTCTTCCCAGCACTGGTAGGTGTCACTGGAATATTCCAAATTTAATAATTGCCAAATTGTCATTGACCCATGATTATTGTAGTCTGGCAAAACTGACGTGCCTGTGGTGCTATGGCTCCAAGGAGGCCCTGGTGCCTCTTCTCTCTACGGTCTTTTCGCAGAAAACGGCCCGCTAGAGATAGACCAGAATGGCGATGTTCATCTGCGCAACTACACTTGGAACAGAGAATTTGCTATGCTTTACATTGATAACCCAGTTGGAACTGGCTTTAGTTTCACTGATGACAATAAAGGTATTATTTTCAAGATCTGCTCGGTTTTTAATACAATTCTGAAATTAATTTAGGCTATGCTCGCAACGAAGATGATGTGGCTAGCAACTTGTACGAGGGTCTCAAGCAATTCTTTACCCTTTACGAGGACTATCGAGGCAAACCATTTTATGCGACTGGTGAGTCGTATGCAGGCAAGTATGTGCCTGCCATCTCGCACAAGATTCACACGGAAGGCGAGGCGGCCAAGCAAGTTGGCATCAATCTCAAAGGTATCGCTATCGGCGACGGGTGGTGTGACCCGCGTAACATGCTCAACTATGGCGCCTATCTTTATCAGATTGGCTTGATCGATGAATTACAGAGAGACCACTTCTACACCGAACAAGACAAGATTGCAAGCTACATCGACAATGGTGATTATGTCAAGGCGTTTCATACCATGGATAACTTGATGGATGGTGACCTCACCAAGGCACCATCTTACTTTACCAACGTCACGGGTCTCAACTACTACATGAATATCTTGGATGGCACTCAGCCAAAGGACCAAGGATACTATATCCACTTCTTAGGTTTGACAAACACTCGCAACGCGATTCACGTGGGAAACCTACCTTACAACCAAGGTAACGAGGTGGAGAAACACTTACTGAGCGATGTGTTCAAGTCGGTCAAACATTGGGTCGAGGTGTTGCTCAATGCAGGCTATCCCACGCTCATCTACAGTGGTCAACTGGATATTATTGTTGCCGCGCCACTCACCGAAAACTTCCTTGCAAAGCTGAACTGGAAAGGGGCCAACAAGTACATCAACGCTCAACGATTCATCTACAAGGTGAACCCGAACGACTCCGAAGTGGCTGGTTATGTGCGACACGCTGATAATCTGATTCAAATAGTGGTCCGCAACGCTGGCCACATTCTTCCTTTTGATCAACCACGAGTTGCCTACGACATGATCACTCGATTTGTCACTGAAACTGATAATTTTCTCTGATGAATTCCAAGTTCTTTACAGTTCCAAGTAATTGACTTTAATCTGAAGCAATACAATAAATTAACATGCATTAGAAACTAAATATATGTGTAAAAAATACATGACTAAGGAAGGTAACTGATACGAGTGGGGATGAAGACCAATAGATGAAGAGCTCAACTGGAGTCTTGTTTGGTGGGCGTCAGATCGAAGTACTCATGAGTCCAACGCCAGTAAGCGGCCCGCATGCGGTCCCACACTGCCTCAAACGAGTCAAAAGCAGGACGAACATCGAGCAATGCAAACTTGCCACTCTCCTCTAGTTTCGAACTGTCGTAGTAGTCGATCACATAGCGCACTTCTTTGCCACACCGATCCACGACCCAGTCATGTCGGTCAAAGGGCAACTCATAGCCCATCCAGGATCGAATGCGCGCTCGCGGCGAGTAGTCTTGAGCCCGACCACCGAACCGTTTAAGTGTGGGTCCGCACGGACATTCCTTGAGATGAAAAGCCAGTTCCCACTTGAGCACCTCTCTCCAGGCAAGTTCGTTGTTGAAATTGTGAATCTTGATAATGTGCGACATGTCTTGGGCGTTGAATTTCTGCCCACTCTCATCGTCTTTCCCCTCTACCGCCTCTTGCCACTTCCAACCTTTGCGGATCATAGCATTCCAAAACATTTGTTCCGAAGGATATACCCAGTACTTGTCGTTCTCATCCTTTGGGCCGTGTTTAGGAATCGTGGACACTTGTCGATCCTTGTTCAAATCAAACGGTTGGCCAGGTGAGGGTTGCTGCCGAGGTTCAAGTGGCATTTGGTTGTTCGGATTAATTGGACAGTCCGACTGCCCGGAGCTTGATGTGGCCAGTTTGGCGTGCATAGGGCACTCAATTGGAATCTGACTAGTCGATCCATTCGTAGGGGATTTTTTATCTTCAACGCTGGCGGTGCCGAGAGGGCCTGAAACCTCTTTAGATGAGGAGGATCCCATGGTTTTGCTAGCTTTGCCGGTTTAATCACCACTGTACACACATGCGGTCACATGTGAGTGTTGCCGGGGCCATTCACAAACTGTTGTTTTGGTTTAACATTTTGGCTTAATTCACATTATAATACTAATAACTTGGTTAACAATTAATATTTTTATTAATATAAAGTTTTAGTAAGCTCAATGTTATAAAATTATTTTGTTTTTTTAAATGCAATTAATTTTACTTTAATTAGTTTAAATATTGATTTTTTGTTATGCTATCTGTGGACGGATTGATACATGTGTAAACTAGAGTATCTGTTTTGAATGAATGAATTTTGGTTGGATAAGTGACAAGTTGTTTTGATTTGAATTTGAATCGAATAATTGCGTTTCCATTGCCGTAATTCGGCTAGTTGATAAGTGGGATAAACACGATGTCGGGCGCCGGTCCGAAAGCAGTGTTTGGTAACAATGCACTGACCGATGCGGGTCCCGAAACTAGTGACACCTTTGATGAGATGAACATCAGTTTAATTGACTACCTGGCAAGTAAACAACCAGCGGTGCTCAACCAACTTTACAATGCTTCCGCTGTTTGCATGGCAGTATTTCGCGAGTTACCTTCACTAGCGCAGAACTTTGTTCTCAGACTCATTTTTATCGAACAACCACTACCTCAAGCTGTCGTGTCTGGCTGGGTCCGAGAAACAAAGTTGGTTCTATTATACTTTTTCTATCATGTTTAATATATAAATAATTTTTTAACAGTGATTACAACGAAGCCGCTGACGCATTAAGCAAACTTCATATTTGGAAAGCTTCTCCAATGCCAACAGGTTTGCCTGGTTGGATACTAAACTCCACATTTCGCGAAGGACTTCGAGCAGCATGGCTTGGCGGGTAATGCATTTAATTTTACCTCTACTTGTACTAACCTTTTTAAATTTTACAGTGGTCGACCCAAATCAATATTTAATCCACTTGGTTCAGATAAACACAGACCCGACATTGAGACACTAGACAACTACGCAATCAGCAAAAGATGGGATTCAATACTGAACTTTATGGCTGGTGTCAAGTTGAAGGACTACAGCGATAATATTGGTGACATCACCAAGAAAGTGATTCTACACGCTGGTCTCATTGAGAACGATGCCAACCAAGAGATCTTTATCACTGCTGCTGGATTTCAGTTTCTCTTAATGGATATATCACTTCAACTTTGGTTTTTCCTTCGAAAGTATTTAGAACTAGTCGAACGCGAAAACTTTGGTTTCAACTCTATCGAGTGTTTAAGCTTTATTTTTGAATTAAATTTTCTAACTCTTGGAAGGGTACGATTGGACGGTGCGATATATTGCAAAAAAATGTTTTTTAACAAATCTATTTTGTTTTTTTATAGAGTTACTCCACTGAAGGACTGAGTGATCCACTTCAAATATTTTTGCAACATCTACGAGAAATGGGTTTAATTTATCAACGCAAAGTATGTTTTTGTATAAATTTTCTAGACCCTGTAGATTTTTTACTTTTTGACGAAATTGGTGAATTTTTAGACCACAAAAATGTAGTTAATATATTTTCTAAAAATTGATACTTTTCGTTGTTTTAAAATTTCAAGTTTTGTTAAACTAGATCTTTCTAGGCTCATAGCTGACCACTCTGACAAGTAAACTAAACGAATCTGTAACCTCGACTTTGAAATGATTATAACTATAATGATATAACTCATCATTGGGTCAGTAGACTTTAAAGTGTAAAGGGATTTTTCTGTGAGGCTCATAGAAGAGGAGATTTTAAGCTTAGACTTTTAGACATCTCCATTGACCTCATTGACTTCAATATAGATCACCAAAGTCTAAGCTCAAAATCTCCCTTTCTAAAAGCCTTACAGGAAAATCTTTTTACACTTTATAGTCTACTGATATAAAGTGTAGTTTAGGATATGAATCATTTCAAAGTCGAGGTTACAGGTTCGTTCGGTTTACTTGTGAGTATGTTAGCATACATTTTCAAATGTCAACTGTGTGGAATATATGAAATAACCCGATTCTACCTGTGTTGCAGCGCAAAGATGGTCGATTCTATCCAACTCGATTAATGGCACGACTCTTTGAGAGTGTGCGACAAAACACCACTTCGTCCAACCTATCTCTTGCGCCCACTGTCAAGCGTAAGGGTTTCATTGTGGTTGAAACCAATTATCGTGTCTATGCTTATACTGGTGAGTTGACTATTCTAACCATATTATTTCAGAATAGCATTTCTAATGAATACGTTATGTTAAGATAGTTTTTTAAGTGAAATGTCGATTTTTTTGCAATTATTTAACTATTTCAATCTAAATTGTTATAGTTAAATAATGTTTTACGTAATTGACCAATTAATGTGTTCTGTAGAGTCTCAAAATTGAGCCACTTTTATTTTTTATGAATACAGTATTCCTCAGGATATCCGAACTAATGAATTTTGAGAGTAGCTCAGATAGGGAAAATTCGGTTATGAGGGTTTCTAAATTGACCTTTAAATTGCCAAAAACTTTAAATATGATTTAAATTTTCCTTATTGCTAATAAACTTATTGTTCAAATGGATGCTTTAATTGTTAACATATATTTTAACCAAATTTTGAAAATTTATCGCTTATAAAGAGCAATATCAATTAGTTCCTTTCAAATACTAGTGTCAAATATAGATATTTTGGTTATTTTGTGTTTATTTAGCCACATGTATTATTTAAAGCAATTTTAAACTAATTGTATATTCGTTATGTCAACTTATCAATTGGTTATTTTGGATAAAAGGGGAAATTATGACATTTTTATTACTCTTTATTTTTCCTAAAATTTTTTCTTTATGACAAAATATTTTTTTATATAAGCAACAATTATGTTTTGTCATAGGGATCGTAATTACGTCAGCATGTGGGGAGGGGAGTTAAAATTTTTCATAAACCCCTTCATTGAACAGTGTTTTTTAGTAAGAAAAATGCTCACTATATGGAGGGAGTGAGTTAAAAATCACAATATTTTGCTTACGTAATTAAAGTATGACCCCAATATAGCGAAAAATTCAAATTTTTAGCAGGGCGAGAGACAGCTTTGCTGCAAACGCCCTGCTATTAATCTCATTTTTCCGTCCTCACAAAAATTCTAGTATACTTCCCGGGTATAAAAAAGCTGAAACTTTACAAAAAGGATCCTTTTGAGGAATGAATAATTGGATTAGACTTTGGGGTTCCATGGTCCAAAGAGACCCAAGAATTGAGCCATTGAAACTCGAGCAAGTCTGACAACCTACGCCGCACTTCTCTCGCCCTGCTCATAGGCGAGAGCGCAGCTCTCCCTTCTTATTGCTATATGGCAAAAAAATTTAGTCATGTGGCTCAAATACTATAAAAACGTCAAACGACAAAAAAGTTTTAAATGCCAAGATAGCAGGATTTCATTTTCGACGGTGTACTTTTTAAATAATTGTTTTAAAAAATAAAAATAAAATTACAGAGTCTCCGTTGCAAATAGCACTGCTCACCCTGTTTATCGAGCTCAACTACCGCTTCCCGAAGTTTGTGGCGGGTTTCATCACACGTGACTCGGTGCGAGCCGCGTTTAAGAACGGCATCACTGCCAAGCAGATCACTCACTACCTGACCATGCACGCACACCCACAAATGCTCAACGAGAAGCGAGCCACCGTGATCCCGAGCACCATCATCGACCAGGTTTTTCTCTGGGAACAGGAACGCAACCGACTCACCTTCAACAACGGAGTTCTCTACTCACAGTTCAACTCACAACCCGACTACGAAGTTCTTCGCAAGTATGCCGACGTAAGTTTGTTTTTTATTTCTTTTTGGCAAAGTGGGAAGTGCAAGTCGGTTTTTGACCAAATTCCTACATTCAAACATTTATTCAACAAGTTATTTAAAACGACTAGGACATAAGTAAATAGAATTTGATTCTTTGATTTTTATTAATCTATTTGAAAATTTCAGAATTGTTTTGGTTAAAAAATTATCACAGAATTTAAACTCATCACGAGTGTGCCCGAGTTTTAAGTTAAAACAAGTGGCAACAAGAGAATTTGTACTTTTTAAAGTACATTTTATTTTAAAAAATTAAAATTTTATAAATCAACAAGATGGGATAACAGTAAATAGTAAACAAAATAGACTTTTTCATTGATTTAAACACAAAAAAAAGTTATGAGATGACTTGTGGTGTTGTACATAAAATAAGATCATTTAGAAAAGGCCCTTTAACGTGTTCAGCCTTGGTTTGCGAGAAACCGATTGGAACAGGCTTGGACTGTCACAGCATTAGATATGGCTTGGATGCAGTACGCTCACACTGAACGCATTGCCCGGCTGTCCTTTCTCGTCTAGACTTTAACTCTTGCTCTGTGCCGCCTCTTGACAGGACCTGGGTGTCATCATCTTCGAGAATCCAGCTCGTCGTTTCTTAGTGGTCACTCACGCTGGACACGAAGAGGTGAAACGCTTCTGGAGAAGATACAAAAAAGAGCGAGATTAGAGATGCCATCTCTCAGATGAATATATTTATTTATTGTTTGTATATATTATTATGCTCACATGATGTCTTAACTGTTGTTGTGTTGGATAAATTCGAGCCTACTTTTCAGTCCCGAGTGAATTGATGCCGCCTTGATTTCCCATCTCTCCACTGAGTTGTGTTTGGCAATTGAGTTGGATGATTGGTTGTGCTATCGAAGCGTAAGCGCCCTTTCTCGCAATAAGCTTCATTAAAAAATCGATTCCTAACAATCGGATTAGAAGTGACTTCTCATTAGGGACGCGAGCGGCATCGAAACTCATGGTAATTAAAGTAAAAAATAATCAAAACTCCCCTTGCGAGCATGCGTCTCGGTAAAGCACAGCAAGATTGCCACTGGTATCTGGCAACGGGATGCTAAATTTGGCAATTGCCAACAGCTGGTGCTGTTATGCTCTTTTCGCTGCTCTGAGTGTTGGCGTGAGTACTGGTGGGCCCATGTCAATAATGTGGTGAGGAGTGAGGTGCAATTAGCGAGATGCAGCAGAGTATGTGAACCAACCTGACTCGAGACAGCTCCTCTTGGTTTGCACGGCCAGAGTGAGAAAGGCAAACATCGCTCGGTCACTGCTGATGAGGCAGTTTGACTAGAGATTGCTTGGTGGCACCACACTGTGCCTCGATGTGATCGTCTGCAGAGGTTGACATTGGTCACCGTATCGATCACTTGCCAGTGTGCCCCCTACGATCGATATGTACCATCGCTCCATTTTAATGCGGTAAACACATTTATGATTAAGTGGCAGAACGCAGCGATAGAGTATTTTTATTTCTTCTGAAAGTCTTCCTACAGTGTCGTCTTAAGAGGACCTTTGGCTGAGCCATTATTGGTAGGTGGCACTTTGTTGTCAAAGTAGAATTGGTCTGTGCTCGACGGCGAGAGGTCCAGGTGAACGTGCTCATTTGAGGGACTGTAGTGAGCGTGATGCGAAGCTTGATGATTAGGACTGCTTTCGCTCAGTGTCGAGAGGTAACGGTCCAATAAAGCTGATTTGGCCTTGGCAGTCGAGTCTACACCAGAATGGTTGGGCACGCCTGAACCATCGTCAATGTTAAGTTTGAGGTAATCCTCGCTCGAGCCACCTTCTTCTCGCCGGAACAAGTCTTCGTCCACCTCAGCCAGACTACTTTGACGAGCTAGGTGTTCGTGTCTAGGACTGCCCACGTTCACAGCACGATACGATTTAGACAGTAATGGTCGGTCCTCGCCGAACTCATCCACGTTGAGATCGTGTTCATCAGTCCGGTTGCCAGTTGAGCTCTCATCTATGTTCGATTCTTCTATAAATGATTCTACAGTGTTGGAACTGGCTGGCTTCTTGATGTTGTCATATCTCTTGGCGCTTGAATCACGATGATCTACGGAGTGATCACGTCCGTTGGGTCTTGTCCCTAGTGACTCAATCATGTTGTAACTTGGTGACTTGATGATATTCTTTGCCGTTCGGTTAGTTTCCTTGAGCACAATGTGATTCGAAGGTGACGAGTCCGGTTGGTTGGTTGAATTAGAGCGGAATTTCCCACTGATGAAGCTCAGAGGCCAATTGCGCTTGCTTGGCTTTGGACTAGTTCGTGTCTCGGCTTGTTGATGGCGTAGTGTGCTGAACGAATTGCTGTAAGTGCTCTTGAGACGCGCTAACGAGGCAGCCATGCCACCAGCTAGCAAGCTTTTCTTATAAAGGCTCATGTTGGGCTGCTGCTCGAAAGTGACCAGCGAGCCTTTGCGGTCACCAGGCTCGTCGAATAAAGAAATCTGAGCTGCCTTTGACTTGTCACTCGTGATCCAAGGTGAGTCGACACATGCGTTCTCATGGTTTGACAGTCTATTTCTTGGACCGTCAACATGGCCACATAGCCAAAAGGTACGAATCTCGCCCTTGCCTTTCATGTAAACCATACCGCGTTCCTTGATGATATACTGGTTGCTAGGTTCGAGATAGGCCTTGCACTCAGGACTGATGTGCACTTTGAGAGCTTCGCCTGAAAAGAGTTTGAGTCTTTTGCCAATTGACATTTGTTACACTGCCTTACCATTGCTTTCCATGCGTGAGGCGGTGTTGACTGTGTCGCCAAAAAGGCAATAGCGTGGCATCTTGAGTCCTACCACTCCCGCTACCACAGGTCCTGCACGAGATGAACAAAGTTAAGCCATTAGGGGCAAATTGACCTGAAAAGGGTAGTTCGCCTCAGCATCCTGCAGCGTAACTCTGTTCTTTCCCAAAGTGCGCTTCATGTCCTACGAGACCAACCGAGAGTGCATCAATTCAAGCTCTACCCATGGCAGACTTGTGGACACAACCTCTTTCGAGCGCCCGTCGAGATCTAGTTGTCAGTGAGACCAATGCACTCGCTAACGACTGACGTAACACTTGCCCCTGAACTAGTCTTCGATCAAAGAGTGTCTCTAAGCAAACACATTTGGTAGTCAAAATTACCCACGATTGCACGTCTAACTTGACAGAAATATATAAAATATTTTTGACTCAATAATGAATTCCCTTTTCACTCTAAATTGCCCACTTCTCCCGTGTACTTCCGCCGAGGCGGCAGTACGATCTATAAGTAGCAGTGCGCGGTTGTCAGCGCGACCATTGCACTCGCTACAAAGCTACAAGCAGTGCGCACTGTGAGTAGTCAAACGCTAGTGCGATATGGTTGAACCAAAACTGTGCTAAACTGACCTGTAGACTAAAAAGAATATTTGAATATGCTTCTATATCTACTTATTTATGTTGTAGGCACCTCTTTGGAGGGGCGGTCGGGGTAGTACGGACCTGTGTGCACGCCGATGCGCAGCTGGAGCGTCTCCTCGGACCGGTGACGAATCTTGAAAGACTTGACCGCCTCGAGCATTTCTAGTGCCATCGAGGCAATCTCGGTGGCGTGATTTTCGTGGCGAATTGGTAGACCAGAGACAACCATGTAAGCATCACCGATGGTCTCCACTTTGTACACTTGGTAGTGGGAGATGATAGAGTCGAAGATAGTGTAGAGGTCGTTAAGAAATGTGACCACTTCCATAGGGGTACTCTCCGCCGAAAGTCGAGTAAAACCGACAATGTCGGAGAAGTAAATGGTAACCGATTCAAATGACTCGGGCACCACATTGCCCCCGTGAATCAGCTGCTTGGCTACACTCTCGGGTAGCATGCGATGCAACAGGAGTTCCGTGCGTCGCTTCTCCTCGTATAATTGCTGGGTGCGCTTCAGTACCAGGTCTTCCAGTTGGTTCTGGTAGACTTCCATCATCTCCATCATATTGTCCACTATGTTGCCAGAGCGCGGCTTAAATTTTTGGCATGTCTTAAAGCGTGTGCGCAGTGTGTCAATTCCTGGCCTTTCTTTAGATTCCTCATGCCAGCATGAATTCATTATATCAATGATATCATCGTTGAGCTCGACATCGACGAGATTAGGTCTACGCGCAGTGCCCCCCTCAGGAGGTCCAAACTTGACCCCTTCAACTATTGCGCTCAACTCATTTTTAAACTTGTCTTCGGGCAAGCTTTTAATAGCAAACGGGCCTTGCCTCACAACCATCTCGTGGATGATGATGCCAAACGAATAGATGTCGCACTCTGGGCCTGGTTTAGCTCCACCATTGCGTAGCTGCTCAGGGGCCCGCCAAAGGAGGTTGTAGTTGTCAATGATATCCTTGCTCGAGTCGGTTTCGGCAGTGGCGCGCAGTTGGTGCAAGCCAAAGTCGGTCAGCTTGAGCACCCACCGGCTGGTAATCAAGCAGTTGGTCGATTTCAAGTTGCCGTGACATTTCAATTCACTCTTGTGTAGATAGGACAAGGCTGTTGCAAACGAAACGTGAACATTTAGTTCCAATTTTGTGAAACGTTTCCTTGCGCCCTATTTGACGTTTCGCGCGTCACTATTGATTGTAAAGCTCAAGCCAAGTTAATTAAGGAAAACACAATTAAATTATTAATGAAAAAGCCTAGAGCGTCTAGTTGCGCAACTTCATGTGTGACGCTGGCATTGGGTCCAAGGATAACAATGGCACCACCCGGTAACAAACAGAATCCTTAGCTTGGCAAATGAGCAAATGGATCTAAGCAAACAACACTGGTCTATTGTGATCGAGTGCGATTAAGCGAGACAATGAATATGGCAACCGGGGTATCGAGCATGGTCCCAAACATGTTAATGCCGAAGTCCTAGCACTGCTTATATTACCTAAAAAATCTACTTGTTCCATCAAAAGCCTAAACAATGCGGGACTAATTAAAGTGGCATGGCACACTTGACATACAATGCAAAAAACAAGAAGCATCTTTCACTTGTGAGTATCAAATGTCGCTAGCATAATTAATAAGATTTTGATCGGGTTGGTGACGGACTGTGCAATAGAAAATCAAGCCAACTAACAAAAGGTCGCTTGCTTGTTGGGGTGGGGCCAGTGAGCCATTGAGTCACCACATGCACCCAGCAACAACCAACCAGTGTTAGTGTGCATTGATCTGGCTGCCAGTCAAGCTCCGATTGTCGCTCGAGATGTGCAAATAGAATCGAGCCCAATAAGTCTGGAACGATCTTGGTACGCCAGAGTGGCAACGCTGATGGATGGCAAACAAAAAGGCAGGACTGAGAAAAGGAGTGACATCAAATGGACTGAGGCGCCGAGTGAGCGTCGTGATCGATCGATTGTGCGCGTGTCACCCAATGTGCACGCTGCGGGCACATTATCAGCCACCGCCACCAAGGCTAAAGGGGAACCGATAATGAATCTGTTGTGTTCAAAAATAAACTGACAATCTCGGTGAGGAGAAGCCACCGGCTGCAGCGGTGGGCTGATAACCACACTTGTGGCCAGACACTGGGACTTTTCAGACATAACACGGTACA
Organism: Rhinocypha anisoptera; assembly: GCA_011762765.2. NCBI lineage: Eukaryota > Metazoa > Arthropoda > Insecta > Odonata > Chlorocyphidae > Rhinocypha > Rhinocypha anisoptera. The sequence goes on from WURS02421398.1 coordinate 16,413, forward strand.
TTGGTACATCCAACAAGTCTCGCCTACCTGAGATGATGTCAAAGATGAGAGACGAGAGAAAACTCTCATCTAGTTTGATTTCATCGTTCTCGAGCACGTCGCGTAGTGAGCCTTTGGAGCAGTACTCGGTGACGAGAAATACACTGCATGGGTGTTGTGGATGTTCGCACACTCCGATAAACGGATTGATGTTCTTGTGATGCATGTCCCTCACGTACTTCATCTCTTTCTTGTTGTCACGCGACAAATAGTCGTAAGGCGAACTCGTATTGCTTTTCTTTGGCTTAGCAAAGCGAAACTCTTTGACAGCCACCAAAGCACCCTTGTAGGTGGCAAGCTTGATACCAAAGTCCCAATCTTTTTGGCGCGCTTTAGTCTCCGAACTAGTAGACATGATGCTAGCACGGCTGGCAGTAAGAATGCGAGCCCTGTCATCGTCAAACAAGATGTCCTCAGTCGAGATCTTCCACAACAGGCCATCGATCTCTTGTTCGTACTTCCATCCGCGATAAGTGAGCGTGGTCACCATGATGGTGGCGAGGAAAATGGCGGTCAAAACTCCGAGCAAGAGTTCACGTACTCGAGTCTCGTTCTCACCGCAGCCTTTGCCATCGAAGCCACAAGGAGGCTCTTCCGCCGGAATATGAGCCCCTCTGGGCCAGATGACTTTGTTGGTTGGTACATACTCTATGCTATAGTTAGACTTGTTCACTGTGATACTAAACCTGCCCACTCCTCGAAGCTGCTTTAGAGTATGCAGTTTGGTGTCGAAAGAACGCCGACTTCGGTTGACCACATCAAAGATGGGCTGCAGTACGGTGTAGTTACCTAAGGCGTCACCAGTTTCAGGATTGAATGTGATGCGCGCCCCTGTCACTGATTCATACTCGGTAAAGTTTGAGAGAATGGTTTGTATGATTTGGTAGCCGTCGGTGAGGGAGCCATTATTCTGCAACACCTGAGAAGGAAAGATCGTTGGCAGGTCAATCACGTGAAGAGTGCTAGGGCACAAGTGAACTCACCAGAGAGAGTGCTTTGGCATAGAGTATGACGGCATCGTAGAGATAGGCAGCGTAGTAGGTGATATGTCGCTTCATGTCCATGCGGTCGCTGAGATTGAACGGTGGTTGCTTGTTGTATTGACGCACTTTATCCACAAACTGTCCATAATTGGTCGAGTGAGGAGGGGTGCGCGCTACAATGAGAAGCGAGCGAGCCGCGTCGTTGATGGCCTCAATTTCGTGCTCGGGTAGATCGGTGCGTTGATTGATGAAGCGGTACGCCTGGTCCTCTTGATACTCTTCTTCGAGTTCTACCGAGATCACGAGATAATCACCACTCTCGAGTAGACCGCGTGTTTTGAGTGCTAGCAGAAAGTTGGGCAAAAAGGTGCTGCCCGCGAGGAAGACGTAGATGCGAGCATCTTGGTATGTGGCTTCCACTACGTCGGACCAGTGTTGATAGCAACAACGATTGTGCAACAAGCAGCACTGATTGGTGTCTTCAAATGCGTACTCAGTGGTGATGGTGAAGTTTGACCCGATCCGACTGCGTAGCGTGTGAACCACCGGACTGTACTTTTCGCTGTTGTGCCAGATGAGGCCAAACTTACGCCAACTGTAGTATTTGAGGAGTTCAAGAAGTGATTCAACCACCACACTGTCTGGTGGATGGGTTCTCGCGAACGTCCGGTAGAGATTCTTGTCGGATACCTTCGAGTTGGCACACTTGTACGAGATCATCGGGAGGTTGAGCGCAGTGGCTACCGTAGCCTCCACCTCGCACGTGTCCTCGGGTCCAAAAAAAGCGATAGCACCGCGTTGCCACATGGATAGCATGGCGGTAGTACTGTTGATGGCATTGCCAGACGTGTCCTGGTAGAGCAGCTGCAGGCGGCGCCCATTCAGAAGTCCTGGCAGATCGTTGTTGACGTGATCAATGGCGTATTTGATGGCACCAGAGATGACCAGACCTTGGCGAGTCTTGCTGTGTCGTCCGTGCATGTTGGTGAGGTAGCCCACTTTGATTATGTCGGGCGACTCATTCACATGACACACGTTGATGGCACTGAGAGTGTCGTGTGGAGTGCACACGGGACTGCTGGTCAACAAAGTCCACCGGTGACCACCAGTGATACTGTTGGTTCGATTCACTTCCGCCCGGCATGACGGCAGATGAAGGCTCAAAAAAATAATCACAGACAGGGAGAGGAGTTGCAAAGTGAGCTGAGTGGGTCGAGCACTATGGCTGGAGATCGGGTTGCGCAGAGAAGTTGCTGTTGGCTGGCGGCTTGGATCATGCCGGACTAGCCACCAATCACGGCTTGAGCTGCAATGAAAGCACGACAACATGCCTTTAACTCAGTCATCCATAGGTGTGTTCACGCTTGTCTCCTACAGCGATCGTGTGTGTTGCTGTCATTCTCACTGGATCGGTATGGAAGATTTTAACCACTTGGGTATTGCAATGTCGCAGAACTACTTCCTCGTGTTGTCCCAGTTGATCTAAACCTACATCTTTGATACTTTGCTTCATTTTCAACTCTAGATGAAACATTCCTGTACTAACTACTTCAAAGTCACCAGTAAAGCTGGTTAGTGGTGAGCAGTGCTCAATGATTGCTCCTCGACACTAGGCTAGCAGAGCGATCATGTTTCACTGCTGAGAGGATGAGTTTTGTTGGCACGCAAGTGGCTGAGTGACAGGCCAAGTGTGATAATAAATCCACGGTAATGAATGTGGTTAGCGTGGGCAGACGGATGGATTGAATCAGTTGGGTAGATTGAAGCGCACTAAAGCCTATTGAGTGGCAGAATGCTGGCCAATGCACCTCATGCACGCACCATCAATCATCAACTTGGCGATAGTCTAATAGAACCCGTAATTTGAGAAGCAACAGCACTGGATGGTCAACCGGCATGGATTATTCGCTAAAGCAATTTAAATAATCAACTGGATGAACCTTTAATTTATAGTAAACACAAGAATGCCAAACATCTAGTCTTTCTCAATTTCGCACCGAGAAGCAAAATCTACCACTCGACCATGCCGTGAACAAATCGATCAATCGGGTCAGCTCTACAAAGAACACAGCATTTCAACAGGCACACAGAAGTACAGTGGCTTCACATGTGGTGTGATCGGTTGGCGTCTCAGAAACGAAAGCACTCGGTCCACGGGGAGCTATCCGAACCAGATTGATTGCTTGTAAACAAGGGACTCTAGTCCATTGGCCTTCTTTATTGAACTATCCCCATGGTTTGATCCATAAAAATCGAATCTCAATGTTAATGTCCCTGAGTTCAGTGTTCAACAGCAAAAAACATAAACACGATGAATATAGCGCGCAAAATGCAATCGGTGGCGAAATGAGGCATCAATTGAACAGTGGTAGATCGAGTGCCGATCAGTATTGGCAGGCAGCGTGTGCGACATCATATGATTCCATGTCCGTGTCGGTGTCCCCGATTCCCCACAGAGACCCACTGTCGAAGCCGGCTTAATTCGATTAGGCACTTTACATTAAGCAGGCCGTCAGTAAGCACCATGACCTCCCTGGTTTGCCGGCACACAACTATCCAGGCTTCTGTCACTCCATCTCGCATCCACAGTCCAACTTGGCTTAGAGTAGAATAGACACATTCAAACCTGTCGCACGCGTGTGGGCTCGGTTGTTTGGCGCTCTTTCAGCACTATTTTGAGAGCTAAAGTCATGTGTGCAGCACTCAGCACGCGCCAAGGTATGTTGTTGTCACGTCTCGCTATGACCCCTTCCTAGGACGGTCTGGTAAGGACAGTGAAGAGAACTTAGGAGCATAGAATGCTACCCAATACTGGACAAAGTGACAGTACGACCAGCGGAATGTGTCCTGAAAGCATCCTCACAGCAGTGTGTAGTGTAAACACGCCATGCACAGTGAAAGTGCGCACTCCGATAGTGCCTGTCACTGCGACCTAATGCCGGTGGTCTGACCGAGTACTACTGACACCGACTGTCCACGGTGCACGACGTCATCACCACATCGCAACCTTTCCTATTTCAGCAATCTCCTGGCATGGCAATGGCATTTTGCTTCATATGTTTACTCTCATTCCTCAAGCTATCTAACCCTTTTCACGCTTATAATTCGCATTTTACCACGTCTGTCATTCAGACTGTGTGCTTGCAAAGTACAATACTACACGACATTACCATAAGGTCTTCATTGATGATCACGTGATGAACATAAGCTCGAGAGAAGAGCAAGCGTTGCAAGGAGAATGTTGTTGGCAGATGCTGCGAACTGGAATGAGGTGCATGGAGTGAAGCGAGTGTAATGGAGTCAAATGTGACCGTCGAGACTGGTTGAGGTCAACTCACCGGGCTTCTGGTCAGCTCGGTGAGAGCGGCGCACTTTACCACACCACCACCGTTCATCACCAGGCCGGCACAGTATCAAAGAGACAGTTGGAAACAAGTTGGAATGGCGAAGCAAAAAGTATGATTCCAACCGCACTACCACCAAAGGACGAGAACGTTTTCTATGGTTGGCCTCAACTTCGGTGGACTCGTCAACTCAGAGCGTTATGCCGTGTCGCTCAGTGGTACACCACGGAAGACCACTTGAATGGAGAAACAATGTCACACGGAGATGAAGCAGGCCAGGCTAGGTGGTGGCGGCCACACAGGCCTTGCTGAAGAAGTCGGGTGTGCGCGGGTGCCACTCCACGGATTGTGCACTTGTTCTGGTCGAGCTGAGTTCTGCTCTGAGCATCTCGCGCTCACTCTGTCACTCCTCCTTGCCGCCGTGCTCCTCGCAGTGGCTAGACTGTCGTCGATATTGCCGCTCTCGTGCGCGCACTGACGAGTCGACTAGCGCGACCTGATAAAGGCAACAGTCTGGCGCGCTCGGCGTGCGCGGATCGGGCGCACGCGGATCGTGGTAGTTGTGTCCGACTCATACGAATCATCAAATGACATATGGCCAAAACCTGCAAATTTTCCGCTATAGACCAAATATCACATCTCGGTCCTTCGAGTTATTTATTTATTTACTTACATATGATCATAACTTGGTTCGCCGGTGGCAGACCGCTGGTCCTCACCTGTTTACCAACTGAACATCAATGACAGGTGACATGCCACAAGTGTTGTAGTAAGCAGCCGGGTGCTCAAGTCACTCACTGACACTGTTAGGCATGAATCTAATTACGAAAGATGCAGCAATTTCACTAGCACAACACTGGTTGGGTGCGAATCGATGAGTGCCCTATCTTGATGGGGCCGAGCGAGCGACCAGGAAGAAAGGCGTGCCATCGACTCATCGTCATCGCTGGCAGCACTGGGCAACGAGTGGTAGCGAGACGCATCACTGGGCGATAGTGTGCCAGCCACTGGCACCCACTGTCATAAACCTCGTCATGTAGTGTTCATCGTCTCGAGCTGAGCGGTAGCACCATGCACACGGTAAGCAATGGCAATTGCGGGAAGGCCAACAGCTGCATCAGTCTTCACCGATAGCCGGCGCAACCAAATCGGTGAAGACGACGATGCTGACGAGGGTCGTCGACGAGCACTTTCAAGACGACACCGAGCGGAGCGCTGTCATGACACTGATTGCGGGGAAAAAAGTTTGATCCACATGCTGACACTACCATAGCTCGCACTATGTAAAACTATGTATTTACCTTTAAAAAGTTTGAGTCACATGCTGACACTACCATACCTCAAACGCAAGCGATGCACGTCTCTGCTCACTGCTCGACAGAAGCTGCCAAGAAGGAGGGCTCTTTCAGCTGGTTAGAGTTAGAGCAATTAGTCGCGTTTCTTTGTGACCTCGCTGCAAGCTCAGACCACCACCTTTTTTCAGCGTCTGCCGAGCACAGTGCGTCACTATCGGTTGCGAAGAGATTGCAAATGTTCTCCAAAGGGGTTCCAGTGTCCAGATGATCAAGTGGTGATCAACACAGATTTTTGAATAATTGGGTTAACACTAATTCAATTGCCGACTGCACAAGTGGCACTATCCAATGTGGCCGTGATCGAGTGCTGTGAGAGCACTACTGGTGTGGTGTTTCTTTGGCTTGCACCACGCTGCGTAACGCATGCGTTCGCACTGTCACTATGTATACTCATTATTCACTCTTATAAAAGTAGTTACACAAATTGGAGTTGGAATGTTTAGGTAATTTTTCAAGTTTAAAATTGTAAAAATGTCCGTTTAATTTTGCAAAAAATGATTTTTTAGTTTAAAAAGCGATTACAAATTATCTCAAGTTATTAATAGTTTTATTTGTTCGGTTTTAAGTAGGTTCATTTTCAAAACTGATGGTTTCCGCTTGTGGTAGCCCAAGAGACTTCTTTCGAAGTCGATGTATTTCCAACGAGGTCCGGAAATGCAACAAGCTACGCGGTACCGGGTCGTCTCCTCCAATTTCACTCCACACTCAACTCACCAAGATGGGCCAAATATGTCTCAAGTGTGGAGTGAAACGACCATCACATTGCTCCTTCGCGGCACACGCATACCAGTCAAGAGTCACAAACAGAGTGGCGCTCGCACTGCCACAGTCACCGTAGTAGTAGCATCAATTCAATTTTCGAAACACTTGTAGATAGAGAGAGAGAGAGAGAGAGATCAATACCAAGTAGTGAGGTGCTTTTAATGGTTCAGAGTGTGCCATACACAAATATCTTTGCTTCTTTTTATTATTTATGTAACCACTTAACATTAAGTTGACGTAATGAATTACACATTATGTAAAACCCGGCACCCTTTTTTTCTAGTTGAAAAAATATTTGTTTAGCTCTGAAGAGAACATGGTTGAATTTAAACTTTACTACAAAAAATGATTTCCAATTACAAGTTACTCCATTGTCCAAATTAAGGAAGGTTTATTTCTAAGATTGCTACAAAGAAAGCTTTGTGGGTTCAACTCCAGTGTCTTTCATTCTTCTCCAACAAGATTCTGAAGCGCAACAAGCCATTGGGTCGTCGCCACTCTAGTCTAGTTCGACACTCGACAACCTACCATGATCCGCCAAATATCTCTCGACACAGGTTAACATCGAGTCACTTTTCCGCATTGCCACTTGCTAGCCAACCTGTTTTATAAAATCACATATGATGATGAGTATATGATTCTTGCAAGCTCGCCTCTGGCACCGCTGACCACGGCATTTTACCGAGTGGCACTACAGGGAAGCAAACGATGCAGTGGCATGACTTTGATTTCAAAGTGTCGATATCACCCCCCTGTTGACATGACTCACCAAGGTAGAGCAAGAACAGTCACAATCAAGCAATGCGATTCACTTATCACTTCAAAAAACCCACTTTGATAGTTCGTATAAATCACTAAACTTTCATGCACTTTACTTCAAATCGATTTGTACATTTTGACATCAGTTAGGCATCGCAGAAAAAACCAGCTCTGTCTATTTACACAAGGAAGTTCCAGAAAGCTCTTTTGCTAAAAAGTACAAACTAGTGTTTTTCTTTACGATTGATTTCTCTTTTCTGTATGCCCAACTTTGAAAGAGGCGTTCACCAGTTATTAAAAAATAAAACAAAACTTCATGCCATGGCACATAAAATTGAGGATTGACTCTTTATATAAAGTCGCATAAAGTTGGGTTGTTTTTCATTTCTTGTTTCGTGAAAATCAATTTTAGTTGTTCGAGAAAGATTTCTAATTTTTGTTAGCTTTAAGACTCTATTTTTATTTTATGTGATTATTTTAATAGTCCCTTTTTTGAAGTAGAATTCACTTATGATGAAAAGTCATATTTTATGTAAGTTTTTTTAATAATCGAAAATTTCTCAATCAACTCAATGTGCAAAAATATAAAATTCATAAAAGTGTTCGCAGTGCCATCTATAGTCGGAGAATAATAAATCAAAACAACCCAGGCAAAACCATTTATTGACATCGAAATGAAGAAGCTTAAGCTGTAGAACTGTTCGTATCTACTCGACATCCCCTCTATTTGACCAAACTTTGAACTAATGGTCATGCATAAACGTTTAAAATTAAACACTTTAGATCGTACTCTTTGCAATAAGTTAAGTTAAACTTCAAATCTATCTAGTTGTTTAAAAAACATCCCAGTGGTTAAAAGTGACAAAAAGTAGTAAATAAAAAAGTTAAAATACGTCACAGTGAAGTAGAGATGTTTTACCAGTTTCAGCTGCCTTATACAAGAAAAATAAATTCAACTTAAACAGATCATTCCAAGAGGAGAGCAAAATTGGGTTGGCATTAAACGGTTGTTCGTGAGTCTATTTTTTCTAATAGACAAGCAAGTTCTATTTGACATTAGAACTACACCGAAGCGGAAGAGTTGCCGATGCCAGGAGCCGAATAGAATGCGACTAATAAAAGACAGCTTACGAAGCACCTCGTAAGGAAAAAAGCTTAAAATAGAGTAGGTTTTTTTGAATTTTGGTTTTATTTTTTTAATTAATTTTATCCTAGTTATTCTAATAGATAAATGCTAAACAACTGTCCAGGCTTTTTGTCCACTCTTGTGAAAGAAAAACTCTCTTAGCTCTTAAAAATGCTATTACGGAAATTACGTTTGCTATTGAGAGTTGGACAGTCTGCAAAATACAATTTTAGTTGCTCGAGATAGATTTCGATATTGAACCCCCGTTAACAACTCTAAAATTAGTGCTCGCAGTGTCCTCTATCGCCGGTGAATGTAGAGAAGAAGGGAGAAATATTCCGTACACAGTGGAATGGAGCCTAATGAGTAATGACTTATGTTGCTCAGTTAATTATCCTTGAATTTAAATTGAGTTTTAATCTTTTGTCAATAATATACAGTTTCAAATAGATGCTACAAAGTTGTGGTTTTTGTGTCAAAAATACGTTTTTAGACTTAACTTCACTCAACGAATAACTTCGAAATTCGAAGAGAGTATTTTTGAAAACCTCAAGCTATCTACTTCCTGGCTAAATGGGCCTCTTTTCTATTTTTTTTGGCGGTGGCGCTTTGGTTTGTTTGTTTAAAAAAATTACAAATGCTTTTTTCTACACTTTATTATATATTTTTAAATATGACTCTAAACTTAACCAGCATTTTTGTTTGGGAACTTTCTCTTACACTAGTTTGTGTTGCGTCCACTTTCAAGACCAGTAACACAAATCAGTGTATGAGAAAGTTCCCGAACAAAAATGATAGTTAAGTTTAGAGCCATATTTTAAAAACCACGGATGTACTACAATAATAATGAAAAATAATTTTGACTCAATTTGTAATATAGCCAAGTTTGATTAATGTTGGGTGTAAACCCCTCCCTTTTTCGAGTGCAATTTATTCTCGCACACACACACCAAAATAAGCATATTTACAGTTTTATTTACAGATTGTGACACAAAAAAGGTATGTAATGCAAGTGTATGTAATGCGAGTTGTGTTCGCGAGATGGCGTTGGCTTGTGATTCACTTTGTGTTGACAGTTACTCGGAGGATGAATGAATGTGCGTGTGAGTGTACCAACATGTGACGTGCAACTGGTTTAGGCATCTACTCTACAGACATGACATGACATGGTCCAAAGCTGAAGAACCGGACCCAACTGGCGCGATACCATGGTAAATACCTTAGTGAAACGCATGCGTCGGTGGTCACGGTGGTGTCGCAGTGTGGAGGTGCACAGACCGGGTTAGTCTCTCTATAGAGATCGATGCGGGCGCGTCTGGTGAGCACAGCTGCAGCAGATCTAGAGCTGTCCGTTACCGACACTGAGTAGCCCAACACTTGTACTGCACTTTACTTGTAGACTCACTTGCCAACATAATCAAAATTCTCAACAGTGTCATGACCGAGCTATGTCTGTGTCATGAGGGAGCCATAGCTTTGTCATATGATTGTTGAAAAGTAATGTTGTGCAGCCTCTTTGAATTGCGATCAGAAGTGTGTCATGTTTTTTCGGTGCTCCCAAGTGTTGGCTTAGCCACTAGCGAGTAACGACGACACGCGCGCGTCTGTTTCATGCGGACATGCAGTAGTCTGTTTTGAGAGGCTCTACCAAGAGCACACTTCTCTGTTCACCCATTGGGCCAGCGAGCAGTTTGGATCGTTGTCGCAGCATCTCACTGGTGTCGCCTGAAGTCAATTGCGAAGCACACCCACGCTTTGATGTGTGCTATTGTCAACGCAACCAGTCTGCGTGATGATACAAGCGGTGGCATCCGCGACCAGCAACAACGGTAACCAGAAATCAGTGCGTGCCGTGTGTGTGTATATGCGAGCACCGATGAAGCCACCGTTACCAACCAAAACACGCGAGGCTTCAAGTTGTGGTTAGTCTGGGGCGTCACTCATCCGTGATTCTAGTTGATACTTTTCAAGTTCGCCATCCAGCAAGCTAACGAGTTGCACATTACCTATGTAGTGGTGCCAATCCCGTCTCTGTCAATTTGCCACTACCACCGGCGTCGATTGTTGTTGCTGTTGGTGCATTTAAATCGGCGAGTAGCCTCGACCAAGACAGGTTCTGGTCTGCACCGCGTAGGCCACATCCCGCAGGCATCAAGGCGTATCGAGTGTGCTGTCGGCCAGCCCGCCACGCCACTTGCCTTCTCTCTTCAGTCGGTTCTCTCTCGTTGCTTGCAAAGTTACGCTCAACTTGATCAATTATCTTGACACCACAAGCAAACGCAAGCCTACAAATGAAACCCCATCTTGCAGTTGCATTGTTGGTGAGTTCCCAATCACTAGTATACCATTGCTCGTTGCGTACAACCCCACCACAGCCCTCAATTCTTTGGAATGCTTTGGCAAATTTGCGCCGTGATACTACGTGCTTGACGTATCTCAACTTCTAATGTTGAGATGAATGTCAGCTGACATTCATCGAACTGACTCACCCTCCATCTGTTTATGTTGCGTGTTTACATCTTGCGCTCGGCTACGCCATCAATTTTGGTCCAATGATCCCTTGTGTCTGTGTTTTTGTGGTTGATTTACTGTTTGTGCTTAGCATTGTAATGTGTTGATATTAGCCGTGCTAATCCGACCCTAATCGATCATCATCTTTTGTTGTGCTTTTCTATTGCGATTGTCTGGTTTATATTGTGTAAATAAGGCTCACAGTGTAAGCTAATTAGTGTCGGTCACTCACCATGTATGGTTTGTGATTTATTTGCGAGAAAAAATCCACGTTACTAAACTTGATTACTACTAAGACATCTTTTGCCGCAGTGTCGATTACGTCATCTGATTTGTTAGTATGGCTAGAGAAGTGGACAGTGGTGTGGAACTAGCCAGTCAGTTGCCCGCAGTCTGTACCAGTCACTCGAAGCGGAAATCTCGTTCGAGCACCAGACTGTCTGTGAGAAGAACCAGGAAATGGTTCGACAAGGCACTGCACGAATGTCGATGGATGTGGAGCATTGTTCCCACCCGACAGACGGTCTCACTTGGCAATGGCAACTCGTCTGCTAGCTACCACTGGCACCCGTTCACTCCCTCAAGCCCGCTCACTCACTCACTCACTACCCATACGGATGACTGACCCGACCAACTAGGCCAATTCTGGCCACCAACATTCTAGCTAAACCTGTTCTTCGGAACTGATGGCGCCAGGCTTGGGGTGTCATCATAAGCTGACTTGTGACAAGTGACTGACTGTCAACACTTCGGCTGCTCCATATTACTTATTAATCACTCATGCCACACATTAGACATTTCGGCTAGAAAAAGTGTGTCATCTCATTTCCTCGGTGATTAGTGGAAAGGCTTACAAAAGCTTAATGTACGTGCTCGCAATATTCGAATCGTGGTGCTTACTCAGTTTCATTGGAAAGTTGTGCGCCACGAATTCATTTTGCTTGTCCTTGGTGCCACTGGCTTGGCACACAATGGCTTTTGGATTGGAGTGTTTCGTAAGCCTCGAATCAACTCATTTATATCAGCACCAGTAATCAATGCCGCTAGCGCAACGTGATGATTAACTTAAGACGACGATTTAGGTTGATATCATTACCTGACATTGGAAGCCTATAATACTCACATAGGCTCACCTTTACCTATTTCTGCAATTTCCACCAGAGCAGATAGATTCCATACTGCCTACTTTTTGGAACTCTTGACGACGGTTACTACGGATGACGCCACTTGGCTGGTAGCGCAGTAGTTGTTGACCATATTGCCAGCACTATTCTTACATTACCATGACGAGTGTCACCAATCACTCTGCCACACAGTGCAACATGAATCCGTTCTTTGACCACTGCCGGTAGTCCTCTCAAGTGTCTGACAATGACCGAGCACAGGTCGCGCCTTACACACCGATTTATAGCCGGTTGGTGACTCAGCGCCCTTCTCCACTCGATTATTGAGGTGAGCACAGCGTGCTTTCAAAAGGTTGTTTGACGGACCTGTTTGGCCGCTGTAGCGTTGTGTTGAGTCTAACCAGTAATGATTGTTTTAAACACCACTAGCAACGTCAACCATCTCTCTTGGATCGAATGTTGGTTGACAAGCTATTTTTTAGTGTGACTGTCTGGTGCTCTCACGTCTTGCATTGTCTGTTTGTTTGCGCACTACTGATTGAGTCGAAAACCAATCTTTCGCCATCGTTTACCTTCAGCGTTTTCAATTGATATGCTATTTAGAGATCTTCTGAACTGAGAGAGTGCTGCAATTACTACTTTTTATGCAATTTACCTATAGCAATAAGGTATTATATTTGGTGATTACTATCCGATGGGTGTTGTCTCCGGGTAGCAATGAACACTCACGGAACGACCCCGCCTGGTGCAAGGCGTTAGCTATTGGGCGCTATGGAATGCTCACTTAATTCGATACAAGTCTGGCAATTGAACAGTGCCCGCTCTTATATGTCACAAATTCATGTTGACTGCACCATTGCCCGACTGGCTTGTATCTAACACTGGCTCTTTCACTATCTTGTTATATCTCTTTGAATTTATAGACTGTCGTGTTTGATGTCCTCGATTCTATTGAAATTCTGCACCAATAACTATTTTTATGTGGTTTGTTTGTTTGAATTGTAGTGGTGCTATGTCTCGCCGAGTGTCGAGTTGTGGTGCACCACGGCTCGCAAACGGAGGCTACACTCGTCCAATGGGCAGTGTTGATGATGGCACCTCGTAGCGCCCAGCATCGATCCTAGTCGTAGTGAGAGAGTAATTTTAGCTCGCCTTTACTGTCCGCCTCATCGGGTATCAGATCCAACCCGGTGCGGTGGGTGACCTCATTCACTGTCAACACTGGCTTGTCTCCATACCTTTCGGCTTAGTATAAATAGTTCTTCCAGCCAGGCTGCTATCTTGTTGTGCCACTGAGTGTGCCGTAATCTATTGTGTGTTCATGTTGTGTTGTGTCCCACTCTAGCGAGCCACTGTTGGTCTGTACTTCTCTATCTCATTATTACTCTTTCGGCATCCGCGCCATTCATTTGCACGCGCACTTATCCACTCCGGAAAATCAGTGTTCAGTGCTGCCAATGTGTCCGAGGCAACTTTGGTTGTAGTCTTATGTGTAGCAATCGGTGCCATCTCTCCCCTTCGGGTTCGTTGATGGCGAGCGCCGAGCGCTAATCCTCATGCACAAGCGACATGTCCACCTCACGCTATCTTCACTACAGTTGGCATCGCTGGCTGCAATCACACCCGCGTCATGACTTCGCTAGGCATGGTTCGTATCAGCCTGATGGCCGATTCGACTCGACCGTCGCTCTTTGATCACTGTTTTCTATTCATTTCAGTCACTCCTTTCCGATCTACTTGATCGATCGCTACTCGTTAGTCCAGTTGTCGGTCTTTGATTGACCCGGTAGTATCAAGAATCGCCTTTTCGTATTGTGCCAAAGTGTATCTAGTTACCAGATGTGTCGTCATTGTGTCCACAACACTCGTAGTCGTCTGCAGTGCAGGCTGTATGTCTGTAAACAAGCTGTCATAGGTGCCGCAGCTGTCGATGCGATCATGATCAGAGTTTGGAGCGAACTCACTGACTGCATCATCACAATGTATTGCAGATGGTTTTTTTGTTCGTTCAGTTACGTTTGCATTGAGTCTTCTCGCCACTGTCTTTTTCTCTTCCTCTAGAATATCTAACTGCTACAGTTTAGGAATAATTTATTTTTACCGTCGACGCCTCCCTAGTGGTCTCACCAGTGATATAATTGATCGCTTTAAACTGTACTAACTCTAGTCGGTGTTTACTTTGGCACTTGGCGGTGCATATACATCGCACCCATGTGTTTCTCTACTCCGCTGCTGCTGACAACCGCTCAATGAGTGCACTTGTTCTGGACAACCTTTGTTTGGATTAGTATGTTTTGCAAAGCCCAATAGACCTCGACCGCAGATCACTATCGACGACCGCGATCGCCTTTTTGAGGGCGACCAATTAGTTTTCGACTCCTTCTCTGAATCTAGCCATCACCGCCACTCGTCACTGGCACACTTCACACTTTGGAGATGGCCAGTGGCCTACAAGAAGAAAATTCTCTGCTAATTTGTTGCCGCTTAGATTAAATCTAACACGCTTGTCTCAGTGGGTGACCACTAAGTGTGTCAGTTTGTCAACTGGCTTTCAATCCTGCATTTGTCGCGTTGTGTGCAATTATCAGTGGCAAGCACTGACCCAGTACCGCTCGAGTTGGTCACTATCCAATGACTCCGTTTGTGCGCTTGGTTGTCTCCGAGTGCACACAACAATTTCTTTGTCTCTTGGTAGCGCAATTGCAACTTGAATCAACTCGACTTATATGGATTAACGGCGCCCATTGAGCTCGACTATTTCTTATCGAACTAGGCCACTATGTGGCAATGTGTGAGGACAATTTTGCGGTACTGGTCGACTTGATTAGCATATTTCCATTGCTTTCATTGTATTAAACTGGCATAAATCAAATTCAACTTTGCAGAATTTGAGCGAATTGCACTGCGTTGGGGTTTTATTTTGTCATAGTGCCACTCATCTTTCACTAGTGACGTTTAAGATGCAGCCCAAAGTCTAGGGATTGGTCGCCGGGTTTGATGGATAGTGATTCGTGACAAATGTTGATAATTAGAGCGGAGAGTGAACTAGTCCAGCACACTCCGCGCCCATCTCTCACTATCTATTCCATCACAGTCATCCTCTGCACATAGCTTACTCTGATCGCCTCTCTGAATGAGCTGATTGTGGCGGCACAATAACTGATCGTTTACTGTATATATTGCAGGCAATAACACCACTCTGCTTTGATTCCTTTACCCGGTTGTGATTTCCCGACTAGCGGCAACTTGATCTACCACTATTGTGGAAAGCATCAGACCATGTGCTCACTGTGACAGCTTGACCTTGGCTACACTTCCACTCGCCACGATGACCACTGCGACAGCAACCGTGCCCGAATTGGCCAAGCCAACCGATGGTAATCATATTGTACCATCTACATTCACTGCAAGTTTTCAATGTCAATCTTTGTTACTAGGTGCCTTGGTCAAGACGGATTCAAGCAATAAGAATGGTCTTCCTGTTCAGATCTCTGCCGACATCAGTGATGAAGACCTCGAGTTGCTTGCCAAACTTGAGGAGCAAAATAGGTAGATAATCGAAAGCCGAGGCATAGGTTTAGAACGATTGAGGTTTAGGAGTATTGACAGCAGTGTGTTTGATTTAGCTTCTTTTATTTTTTATCGATATATCAGTAAAATATAACTCTTCGACAACTTTTGACGGGAACACAAATACATAAATTAATAGATTAGTGCTAAACTTATCCGACCAGTTTGCCTCAAATCGGACGCACCAAGTCTAAGATGCCAAAATATGAATTAATTGTATTTGAATTTTTTTTTGTTAACTGATAGGCTCATTGAGACTGATCTGAAGTCACTCAATTCGATACATTCAAATCATTCACGTCGCTCATCGGAAACGTCTGAAAGCTCATTTGTTACTGTGCACGCTGAGCAGCTGAACCAACTATGCAATGGCTACAGTGGCAGCGCAGAAGACGTGTATCAAGTCTGGGGGCAGCTCGTCAATGACTGGGCCAACCTTTACAAGAAACAGCGACCCTTTGTGCAGGTACTGATTTGATTTAGTAACTGCTCGGTAATGTTGGAATGTTTGATTGCCAGGATTTGGTTCGGCGAGGCATTCCACCGAGCTTGCGTGGTCTTGTTTGGCAACTATTGTGCAACGTGCACAACAACCGAACTGTGGTTCGGGAAAAGTATTCTCAATTACTTAGACTATCGTCGCCGTGTGAGAAGGTAATCAAACGCGACATTCCTCGAACTTTCCCCGAGCACGACTACTTCCGCGATAAAGGCTCACCGGGACAAGAAGGATTGTTTAACGTAATGAAGGCTTACTCTATCTTTGATCCTGAAGTGGGTTATTGTCAAGGCAGCGCTTTTGTAGTAGGCACTTTACTGCTAAACATGCCCGAAGAAGATGCTTTTGCAGTATTTCAAACTCTCATGTATGACTATCGACTGAGGGAGATGTTCAAACCCACTATGGCTGAGCTCGGACTTTGTATATATCAACTTGAATGCTTGGTGCAGGTATGTTGCCATTTGATTTGATTATTTATATGATTTAATAATATTCTCATTTGAGTAGGATTTGTTGCCAGAGATGTACAATCACTTTCAGCAACAAAACTATCACACATCGATGTACGCTTCATCATGGTTTCTCACCCTCTTCACTTCGAATCTTCCACTTCATGTTGCATACAGAATTATTGACTTGCTTATTTCTGAAGGACTCGACATTATTTTTCGTGTTTCAATTGCAATTTTGCAGATCTGTCGCGATGATCTTCTCAAACTAGACATGGAAGGTCTGCTTAAATACTTTCAAAAAGATATGCCTTCCCGCTGTGAAATTGACCCCGATTATTTGATTCATCTGGCTATTAATGTCAAATTTGACCAGAAAAAGATGAAGAAATTAGCCAAAGATTATTCGACAATCAAGGCCAAAGAGCAAGAAGAAATGGTTGAACTAAGGGTATGTTTGTCATAGCTAGAAGAGTAGTGGTGTTTACTAACAGTTGAATTGTCTTGTTTAGCGTTTGCGCACAGAAAATCGTTTGCTTCGGCAAAAGATTGATGTGTTAGAGCTGGAGAGTGGCGAATTGGCGGACAAACTGATCCAGGGACAGGTGTGCAGGGCACAGGAGGCCGAGGACAACTTTGTGATTAAACGCGAGTTGGCTGCTGCTAAGCAATTGGAACTCGACTTGCAAGCCGAGTTGGATAAGGCTAATTTCACTATCAAGGAGATGCGTGAAAAACGAGAGATGATTCTGTCACAGGAAAGTCTCGAACATCGACAGCTGATCGAGTCTCTGCAAGAAGAGTTGATTGCAGTGAAACTGCGCGATGCAGAGAATCATGAAGAGATGAAGGGTTTGCGAGAGAGAATCCGCCAACAAGAGGAGGAGATTAATCATTTACGCCAGTTGCCGGCCGATCATGCTACCGCCAAATTGCAGGACGAACTGCTGGCAGTGAAATTACGCGAAGCGGAAGCCAACCTAAGCATCAAGGATTTGAAGGAAAAGATTGGTGAATTGCGTTTGATGTGGAACGAACACATGTCGAGCATGCATCCAGACAGTGCCGAGTCATCACAACCCAACAGCCTGGAGAATGGAGGCTCCAACAACAACTCACTCAACAGTGGCAGTCTGAACGGTACTTCTACTCCACTGCCGTCTCTTTCGGTTACCTCCAGCCCGCTCAAAATACTCAACGCCGTGAAGCGAAGCTCGGACCAGGCAGCGGAAATCAATAAACTCAAGACCGAACTTATGTCCGCAAAGCTTCGTGAAGCGGAAGCCTTTTCAGATTTGAAAGAGTTGCGTCAGAAAGTGATGGAACTGGAGACCCAGAACAATGTAACTATGAATCAGATTCGGCGACAAGCAGAGGAGATGAAAAAGCTGCAAGAGCAGTACGACGAGGTGCTAGAGCGTGAACGGCAGGCTCACACCCTGCTGAATCAAGAGAAAAGCAAGTTCACTGATTTAGACTTTCAAATGAAAGAGCAGCAAATGATGAAACGGATCAAGGAGTTGGAACAAACTCAGTTAGTGGCAGAGTTGCGCCAAAAGATTAGCTCACTTGAAACAAAGGTATTTTCTAGTTTGTTCTTTGTTTTAAATTCTAAAACTTAAATATAACTCTTTCAGATTGAAGAGTATGTGGCCAAGTCGAAACTTGATGGCAGCGACACCGAGCCACAGAGCAGTGGAGAACTATCTGACAGAATGGCTGAATTGCAGACCGAAATGTTTCGTCTCGATATGACCAACAAGAAGTTGCATTCGATGCAACAACAGAATCTAATTGAACAACAAAACGGTGATTTATGAAGCTATTATCCTGACGCGTGATACTCGCAGCAATATACAAAGTGCGTTTTGGCTCTCTCACTTCACTTCTGATGATTGTTCTTCAAATCAATCACTTGAATTGGACTATCATTTTCTCTCAAATTGTTTGGTTTGTTGCTGTAAGATCCCACTGTCTCATTCATCATTATTGAGCAATATACCAAATGTAAAGCATGATGATAGCATGAGCAAGACCAAAACAGAACCTGCTTTTGTGATAACTTGTTGTAGTCATTTTTATCTAAATATTTCTATATAATGTTTTGTTTTCCACTTTTCTAGTTTCTCATGTGCAGTATGAATATGATTAATTATTACCATTGATGACTTATTTTTTCTTGTAATGCAAAATCCTCCCTCTATGACCAAATGCTTTAGTGGACACGAAACAACTGACATATTTTCTTTTGTGAATTTGTATAATCAACTTGTACAATACTCACACCATTTGTAACTTACCATATCTTCTCTTTCTTTTATAAGTGTTATATTATTTTGACTTATATAATTGCTTGTCTTCTTATATAAAAATTTACAAAAAAAAGATTGATGATTGAGTTGACCAATATGATCTGTTTATTGGGTGGGAATAGTGGCATGCGAGGAGTGGATGCCCGCTGAAAGTACGGGTAAAGTGGTTGGGTTTGGCTTGATTGTTACCGTTGGTGCTTGTTCAGGCCCTTTCAACGACTTGATCGCACTCTTCACTTGACTCTTGATTTGTACCAACTGCGAGGGAATCCTACGAACACAAATTACTATCATCTTCAACACTTTCTTTGTTTCCCACATTAGTGTTTTATATTATATAAAAAATTTTAATACTAATTATTAGAGCTTCAACTTAACCAGAACAAAAATAATTTTTATGGCTAATTTTACAGTTTTTTCATTAGAAAATGCATTTTGCCATTACCAATTAAAAAGTTACTTTAAACAAATTCTGCATTTTTATTCTTACTAGCTTTGTACCCGTTGTTTATGTGTGTCAATAGCCATAATCTACTTGAAAATAATGCTTAGTTTTGACTGATATAAAAATTGCAAACAACTGGTCACGCTGTGATGAGTTAATATAATGTTAGATATAATAGTGTTTTATCCTCGAGTTTAAAAATTCATAAATTACGTCACCTATAATAACTAGGCGATTGCCGCATTGCGCGGCAATATGGTCGAGACCGAGAAATTAAAAAAAATACTTATTCCAATAAGTTTGTACAAAAAATTAACTAAGACAATAGCTATATATAATTACTTATTTAAAAAAGTTTCCAGTCAGTCTAAATATTTTTTAGCTTCTCATTTTATTTAAACGTTCCTTTTAGTAAAGCTTAGATTTACTTCGAACTCGAGTAAGCGTCACATATATATTAATCCAGAACAAAACTCGTCTTTAGGCATTTTAAAACCAGTTTCAATGATAAGAGGACTCATCGAGTTTACCGCTACTTTAAAATCATTTTCTTTGCTTAAGTTAAACTATTGTGCAGTCTCAGCAAAAGGGTAACTAAGCCTTGACCAACGGTTGAGTTGCATGCGTCACACTGTATGACACACTGTGATGGCAGTCCAAGTGCAATGCAGGGAATACATTTTCCCATGTAAAGTCTATGAGAATTATTGTTTTTAGCAGGGCGAGAGACAGCTTTGCTGTAAAAGCCCTGCTATTAATCTCATGTTTCTGTCCGTCTGTCCTCACAAAAATTCTAGTATACTTCCCGGGCACCAAAAAAGCTGAAACTTTACAATCCCTTTGATAAAAGAATAATTGGATGAAACTTTGGTGTCCCAGGCTCCAAAGGGGCCCGAGATTCGGGCCATTGAAACTTGAGCAAGTCTGACAACCTACGCCGCACTTCTCTC
>WURS02421399.1:0-16789 GCA_011762765.2 Rhinocypha anisoptera
GCTGCCCACTCCCCAGCGCCCTCTTGTTTCACTCTCTAATAATAGAAAAGTTTAGAGAACCCTCACTTGAACTTTCATAATATCTTCCTGTTCTATGAGCATCTTGCCAAACTTATTTCTTATAGTAGAGATCTTATTTCTACTTCCTGTCAAGGCTTTTACTTTCCGATATAGTAACCCCATCCCTCCTTGCTTCTCTAACTTTTCCATGCACTGGCACTCTTCTTTCCACCATGCCTTCTTTACCTTATTAGTCTCTCGCCTCATTGTATTATTTGCCTATTGATATTTACTTCTTCTGCCCTCCATCATGATGACTTTGCACTTTCTACACTCCATCATCTTCTTCATAACCCATGGCTTTTTAATTCTCCTCTGGTTGACCCTTCTTATTACTTTTCCGGCAGCTCTCGTCATTCCGTCTTTAATGAATTCCCACCTTTATTCAATTGTCCCACATTGGTTACCATCGTTTAGAAGACTAATCTATTGATTCCTAGTACCCTTTCCTCTTTGTTCCTGTTAATACATATAGATTCCATTTCTCTATTCTCCTGCTCTTTTTAATCCCCTTGAATTTCACTAGACAATTCATCACACAGTCCACATCAAGTCCCATATAACTTATGCTATTGAAAACACTGTTCCTAAATCTCTTCCTAGCCAAGATGCAGTCTTGGCTGATATCTCCCTGTGTCACCCTGTACCTTCCAAGTGTACCTGCATCTACTGTAGTGTTTGAACCATCTGTTGGTTACTACGAGTACCAAACTTATTCTTCTACAAAACTCCACTAATTTATCCCCACAATCATTTCTTATCCCATTAACATGTTCACCTACTTCTTTTCCTTCTCTTCCTTCCCCCGTGATAGAAGTCTAGTCTGAATTAGAACTAACTTGGTTGGATCTGTTTTTATTTCTACCATTATTACTCTATCACAAACCTGTTCAGTGTTTACGACCCTCCTTCCTAAGAACTTTACCAGAGTCAAGCAGTCACCACGGCTGGGCGATTTGTGGAAATGCCTTAGTGTAGTTTTCATGGGTCAATTCAAGTTTTTAAAATGAGAAAAAACTTGGGTGTAGCCAGTTATTTTATGAATAATTAATACTTTTATCTTTTGCTGGGAATGTTTATATAATTTAACTGATAATAAAATGTGGAAAAATATTAATATTTAATCTCGCATATGACTGGTGTTTCACGCTCGAAGCATAGGGCGGGGAAGTCGAGAGGGGTTCAAGGGCTTAACGGTACACCTTCCTATCCTTGAAGTCCCTTTATGACCCTTTTCCTGGAATAAGCTCAAGCCACGCATATTCATTTCACTCAGTCCTCTCGCCAGTTGCCTTCGCTGCCTAACACTGCGAGCCTCGAGTGCCTTACTTAGAGGAACGCATAGAACATTTTGCTGTCAAAATGTCGATAAAAGGCCATGGCGACAATTACTCCTGTGAAGTGCAGTGCTGGAATTTGACGTGGGATGAGGGAATCCGATTTGTTAGGATTCTCAGATTTGTTAGGAATACGAGAGAAGAGAGAAAACATGAGCGGAGCGAGCTGGAAGTAAAGGCCGACTGTGACTGAATCCAGTGGTGTGGAACAAGTCTTACAGGCTCTGTTCCAAACACTTTGGTCCATCGAAGTTTTATATCTCGGAAAGATTGGTGTGGATTGCATTCCCGACAATTTTAAAAAAGTAATTATTAAAAATGATATTTTGATTGATTTCATGACTAAGAATTAGATACATTATCTTAAATTTAAGAAAAAAGATAGGGATCATCTCAAGTTTTAATTTCCCACCGTACCCATTTTTAAATCAACCCCTTTTACAATGTTGCCACATTTTCGCCAAACCTCACGGTAATCAGGCAATGCTGGAGAATGCAATTAGGCTCTTTGGGGGTGTAGCTACCATTAAGGACTTCTCACTGACTTAGCAGACTTCTTTTGACTGTGGCTTCGCTTCAAACTATGATTTTACTTCTTACACTCCACATCCCTACTGTAATCATTTTACCCCTTCTCATTGTTTTCTCTGGAGTGTTGGTGTTGCAAGGATTTTGTGATATGAAAACCATGGATGCCTTGCCTCTCCCACTGTCAGTCACGGCACCCGGCCGAGTGGGCTGAGCCCTGTAGTTGCCAGGATCCAAATTATCTGACTCATCATAAATCTTGGAATTATATAATTGTGGTGGCTTTTAAAGTCCTGCCTCAATAGTGTCTTTAATGTGACACCATCACTTCATGCCCACCCCTCTGGGGATCAGGCACATTTACAGTCGCTTCACTGAGGAGGAAACACTGTGTGAGCTACCTTTCATCTGGCTCCTATCATTCAACTTAACCTGGCATGGGTGACTCTACCAGGAGCAAAAAAAGAAACATTGCTCCAGCAAGTGCAACTCTAAGGGTCATTGGAACACACTAGCCCTTCCACCACATCAAGGCCGTAGTCCATGGGGAGGGCAATTTTATTTCTTAGGTGGCTATCGATTTTATTTTTTTCTCGGGGACCTTCAGTTTTTATTTTGTTCGCACCTAATACCATCCTTAGATTTGCCCCTGTTGATTTCTAATGGAATTGTTACCCACTTTCTCTGTTTGGGTTTTTGCATATCTCACTCATTAAGTTCTCAAATTCCTATCATTACTCATGGCTTCAAGTCAGGCATTTACTGAGGTCTACGTCAGTAGTTGTCTCTTTTCTCATTATCCAGTTTCTTCCTTAAGATCTACCCCTTACCCATCATTTACCTGACTATAGTTCCTACCTCTTTTCCCCTTATTTGTGGCTCTATTCATGTATTCTTCTTCCTCTTCACTTCATGGAATAGACTGCATAGCCTGTTCCATAAACCATCTAATCCTTGGTCTACCGGCATTACGATGACCCCTAGGTTTATACTCTAAGGTCATTCTGGGGAGACTCTCCTGCTTCATTCTTCCTCTGTGGTTGCACCATTTGACTTTATATTCTGTCATTTTCTCTTCCAGATTTAAAATATTTAAATTCTCTCTAATGACTTTGTTACTTATTTTATCTTTAAAGGTTCAACCCTCTACTGATCTTAGGAACTTCATTTCAGCCGATGTGATGTTTTTTCATCTTTCTTCTCTAGTCTCATTCTCCTTGGGTCAATGTTATTGCAAACCAATTCCAAGAGTACAAGTGGCTGATGACTTATATGTTTTCATATCTGGTTTCACCAATAGATGACTTTGCAGGATATTTTATTAGGTTTTTTTTGTGGTCAGTAAGAAAAGTCTGTCGCAAATCCCAAAGAAGAATTTTTCAAGAGGAGGACATTCTCAGTGTGCTATCTGCATCAGACACTGGAAATGAAAATTTACTGACAATTCTTCAAGTTCCCCTGATGGAAGTGTTGACGTGGAAGGTGAAAAGGATAGTTGCTTTGACCTAACTTCCTGTGGAAGTAGAATCAGCATTGTCTAGCCTTTGGAGTCATCCAATGTTTTGCTCTGCATTTATTTGACTTTGATGACTCCACCACTGACTTTCAGGAAAATAACTGCATTACCAAGAAAGTTAGTGCCTTTTTTATTTTTTTTAATGCTTGTTGACTCATATTGTCAAAGAGAAAAACTAGTATAACAGTGCTGCTGTGGAAGGTTCAATGTTTTTGTCAAAATCTGAGTTTTATGCTTGAAAGGATGTGATTTATGTGGAATCTTTCACAAAAAGTCAATTGACATTGATAGGATTAGAAACAGTGTGCATGATAGCCATATAGAAATGGTAAAAGGGCAGTCTAACATTTTAAAATCCATTGGGTATTTTCTTGGTAAAAATTTAATATTTGACTAAACATATATTTCTCAGGTGAAGGTGACTTTCAGGTATATTTTGTGGTATAGTGTTTCCCTGACATTGGTAGGGAGAGTCTTCATAAACGAGAAGGAGCTTATTCACTCCTGAACTTGAAAATGTTGCGATTGAAGAGTATCATGAAGTCTCAATATGCAGCCACACCCAAAATCTACCGTATATATAGACAAATCGTAATGGAATCCATCACTCATTTAATGTGATGTTTGTAATATTGACTTCAAATTATGTAGTGATTAGTGGAATTAATACATATTTTTTCGGGTTCTTTACCATATTGACTGGGGAAAGTTTTCAAAGTTTTCTAACTCCACTTGGAAAGCAACTCAAAAAGAATAAAGCATAAGCAGTGAAACCAATCAACATAAGCAGTGAAAGCACTGTTATTTGTAGTAATGATGATAATTATTATTATTAATAAAATACCTAAGTTTAACATTTTCTTACTACTTTTTCATGTAACTTAAGGATTTTTTCACAGTTAGCCAGGGGAGTAAGACAGGGGTATCTGCTGTCACCCATACTTTGAAGGAACTGCTTTCATCAAACTTGTACTCAGAGGAGTTGGTAAAAGAGGCATGGGAAATGGAGCAGTCAGGAGTAAAAGTTGGTGGGGAACTCATTAAATCATTTAGATTCACCAATGATCAAGCCCTAGATAGTAATTCAGCCGAAGGACTGCAGACCTTGTTGAGCTCTTTACAGGGCCAAAGTGAGAGGTTTTGGATGAAAATTAACAGTAAGAAAATGAGAATTGATGAGAAGTAATGAGATTCTCGAGAAAAAAGAAGGCTAGGCTAAATATCAAACCAGAAGATAAAAAATTGTGACAGGTAGAAAAGCTGACATATTTGGGAAATATCATAGAGGAAAGTGGATGTATTGACCAGGATATTAGACAAAGGAATGAGTTGATAAGAGGGACATTAAAGAAAGAGATGAAGGAAAGATCTATGAAAACCCTCATATGGAGTGATCGATCCTCATTATATGGATCTGAAACCTGGCCCATGAGGAAGGATGATGAGCATAGATTGCAGCTTTTGCTGTGCGTTTGGTGAAGGATGGAGAAGGTGAAGTGGACAGAGAGAAAAACGAATGAAGAAGTTTTGAGGATGGTAGGGGAGGAGAGGCAATTGCTGGGTGAAATCCAATGAATGCAGAAAAAAGTCGATGAAAGGGATACTCTGAGTAAACAGGTTGTTGAAGGTTGTAATCGAGGGTAAAATGTTGCGTAAGCAAGGAAGGAGTAGGAGGAGAATAGGGATCTTAGATAGAATGATAGGTGGTGAGAAGTTGAAGTTTTGAAGAGGGATTAATTTAAGATGTTACAAGGAAAATCTTCCCTGATTCTCACAAATAACCTACATTAACTGGTAGATTACTTTTCAATTCATTTGTTTTTCATTTCATTATTGTTACTTTTCAACAATAGTATGTTTCCCACTTTTCCCTCACCAAATTCTGTGACACTATTAATGAGTTTTATAATGATGTTTTGTAACATTCCTACTATGATGAAACCCATGGATAATAATAATAGATTTATTGTCTAAAGACCAAACATGGAAAGATGCATGTATAGGATTCATCATAAGATAATCAATATACAGGAAGAGAAAAAAGGAAGGATAGCCCAAAATACCTATACCACTGAATATTTGTATCACACTGATATTTTTTGCACCTCTATCTTTGACGAAGCCATGCAAAAACGTGTTTACCTACCAGTGCCTGTTGAGTGAATGTTTTTACAGTGAAAATAAATTTATGGAGTGTACTTTTATGGAATGTTCGTGTTGCTTGTGGCCTAAGCAAAGTAATCTCTGCATCGCTAAAATATTTTTGACCTAAATCTCTGATGAAGATGAAGCTATGTAAAAAAAAAAATTTTTTTTACCTACCGGTGAATAAAAATTATTATTATAATGATCACCCAAGAGCAGAGTTTTAAGAGTTATGCATTTTTTTTCCCTTCCAGCCTCCTCAGGGACTCCCAGGAGCTCATGGAATGCACGGTGGGCCATCCGGTCCCCAGCAGCCAGTGGGGGGCCAGCAGCCTTCAATGCCTATGCCGGAGATGATGGGAAATGGTCCCAATTCAGCAACGTCCCCTCCCGTTGGCGGAAGTGGCTCTGGGCCACCCACGGGTGGCGGTGTCTCAACTGGTGCGAGTGGGCCACCAGTTCCACCACAAATGGGAGTCTTTGGCCCTCAACAAGTTCCTCCTGGGGGTAATCCCAACCAGTACGGATCCAGAGGCCCACAGCAGATGATGCAGGGGCAACAACGTACGTTCAGTTCATATACTCTTAGCTTAAATGTTATAGAGTCAGGTGAGATGTGGTGGAAATGATCCATAATCTAAGAAATAAGTTACAAAATTTGCGATTTCCACTTTAAAAAAAAAAAAATTTAAAAAGAAGAAGTTTTTTTAAAAGTGGAACTTGCAAATTTTGTAACTTATTTCTTAGAATACTCTTAGCTTTATGTATTCAACGGTTTTGGGCTCAATTTTAAGCGACTTCACGATGAACAAGGATAACAAGACTTTGCAAGTCCACAATATTTTATTTAAACGGCCTGTTTCGTCAAACAGTCAGCACTTTTCGATGAAACTGGTTGTTTACATAAAATATTGTGGACCTAACAAAGTTTTGATGTCTTTCCTCTTCGACACAAAGATTTAGAGATGCTTTTATTTTGATTACATGGATCTCATGGTTTTGGGCCTTTGTGGAATATTCCCTTGTTGGATGAAAAATGAATGAACTTCGTCAACTCTGCAATATAACATTTATTTCATGGCCCTGGTTATGAGAATGTGTGTGTTCTTCGGGTGAATCAGGAATTAATGAAGTTCTTTCCTTTTTTTTCCACTTGAACCAAAATTCATTGCTTATGTTCACTGTTTATATAATTTTTTAAATTTTGGTTTTTGATCCCCTCTTTCCCAATGTTTTTGACATACATTTACTACTTATTTTTCTCATGTTGCCACAAGAAGGGGTACAAGCGAAGCTTTGCTTCTGATTGAGAGAGATAGTTGCAAAGTCACGGGAGAGTCAGGACTCATCAATCTCGAAAATCTCAAACTTGCTCTCGGGAGCCGTGCAAGCTTGATTCATTCCTGACTCACGGGATATCTTAAGGGGTCTCACTCTCCCATTCATCCCCTTGTAATAACTCACTTGTTATGCCAACTGATTTGTGATACAATTTTAGATTAACCCCACAGGCATGGCCTTTTGAATTTAATTTAAATCCCCTAGGACGGAGGAGAATTGATCTTAAACAAGTTACTATGTACTCTTAATTCATATTAAAATTTAAATTAAATTTTAATTTTTAAATTTAATAATAATTTAAAATTAATTTAAATTAGTATAAATTAAAATTAAACCTTTTAAAATAATAATTATCATAAATATATCATTATTATACAAGTGATACCGTAGGACATAGTGACTATGTCAGACGTCCCTCGGAATAGGATTCCACTTGGCTCGGTATCTAAATCGGATGTGCGTGAAGGGTTAAACTTGCTGTGGTTTTTTTTAAATTCATAAATGTAAATATGCTACAAGTCAACTATAACAAACTGACAAAAGGTGTAAAAGTACTCGTTATAATATGTACTCACCATAACCGATGTCTAATATTATACATCCCAGTCATCAATTGTGGCAGAGACAAAATTCCAGAATTCTTTTGTGAATGTGTTAGAGTGGGTCTTGAGCCCAAAAAATAATCCATTTCATCGACAGGATGTGCATGAATTCGTAAATCAGAACAAATTTATTAAGCGTACCATAATTACACTTAACAACAACAAACAATTACACCAAAAATACACTGTGAAAAAGTAATTTTTAGCAATTGCTGGCTTACAGCATATCGTCGCCATGTTTAATGGCATTATACATCACTTGATGAATTTTTCTTATTAAAATATTTACTTGGTTTACCTCATGTATTTTTATTTAATGTTATCCAGTTTCATTGTGCTAGCCACGGCCCTTCTAAATATGCAGTCACAAACAAAGAGTAGAGACCCAAGGGACACAAACAATGAAAATCCCACACCACCCGCTCGTCTTCTCTCTCATGCTCTTCAAGTCGAAAACAAAATCTCTTCGTTTTCTTCCCTATTCCACCATACCACACTAAGCACGTCATGACCAAAACATAAGGGGATGAAATATTCCAACCCAAATCTGAAACTTAATAAGGGGTGGCATGTTTTGTTGATTCTCAGTCAGTCACAGTTTTTTTATATTCCTTGCCATATTTTTTCGTATAACTGCAGATTTAATTTTTTCTCCGCCCTTTAAAATGGTGAACAAGTCAATGACGATAATCCACATTATCTCATCCAATTTCAGTTTTATTCGCGTCTTGCATTCTCACATATGGATTATTTCTAGTAAAGTAATAGTTAAGTGAACTGACATACTGAGTCCCCAACTGCATTGGCTTTCCCTGACATGTGGCTGTCATACGAGACCACTACAAATTAACAAAACAGTATACAGGGTGTTGTCGACATATACAGCACGGTCTCTAAGCTGTTTTTCTGGTTTGCAGACGTTGTCTTATATAACATTCATCCCACTGTAACCGATAGTCCAGTCGCATTGAAATGGTCCTGCGCAAAAATTTCTGCACACCCCCTCTCTGTCTTCAGTTACCCCCACTCCAGGCTCCTTCCTTCCCCTACCATGCCTCCCCTACCAGCGTCACATCATCGTAGTTGCCAGCTCTTGTCGTTTTGGTTCTCTCTCTCTCGGTTTTTCCCCCTTATGTTTTTGGTAACAGAGGGAGTTATATGTAATTTTCCGTGTTATACATGCCAATAAAGAAGTTTATTAATCTTTATAAGTTATATTAATTTTCCTCCTCTGGTGTGAGGAAAACTGACAACACTGTTTGCCTCTCCAGTGTGTGAGTGAGAGAGGAAAGAAGGGGAGGTAAAGCCGGGAGGAGTGGTAGGTAGTCATAGCTCCACCCACCGTTCACCGAGAATGACTATTTCAACGTGGCTGGACTATAAACTTCTCGCAGAGATTACTTTGTTGCAACTTCAATTGCTTTTCTAAAGTAGCTGGTTTTGATGGATTGTTCTTTGCAATGTACATCCTAGAGAGGAAGGTCCTCGGACTTTTGTCTATGATGAGGATGTCTCAGTGACATGGAGTCTTATTTTATTCATCGAATTGGATGAAAGCCATTTGAAACCCAGTAGAAGAAGAGTTAAGCAGATTGGAAAATGCAGTAAATTGGGTAGCAGTAATTTGAGTCTCCACCTTCATTTTTCTTTTGTTCTTTTGACTCATAAATCGCTTTATAAGTCATGCTTGTCTAACTTTGTGAATAGAGATGATACCCACATAGAATATCCAAGGTTATGCAACCAATCCGGGTTCCATAACCTTGGACAACAATGACCAGAAAATCACTCGTTATAGTGAGATTCTCTTTACATGCCATACTCATTATAATTACTTAAGGTTAAAACTTCATGAATAATTTTCCAAATGCACATGTTGTATTTTTTTCAATTACTTTACCTTTTCATTTTTACATATTGTATTTACAATTATTTAAATATGATTCTTCATAAGAAGATTTGTCCAGAGTCAGAACATTGGGAAAGTTGTTAAAAAACTGTAAAACATGTTTAAAAATTGCTCTCACCTTTAGCAACTTGAGCACTTTTTCCCTGCCATTCTCCATTGCTATCTACTGCTCTTTCTCCCAAAATTTTCATCATCCTTTAATTTAGAGACTTGTCAGTTCAATCTTTACTTCAATGCTGTACTGGACTGAGTATTGACTGGCAGGAGTGACTGCCATATGGCATGAGAATTAAGGTTATTGGTTCAAATTTGCAAATATAGAAAGAGAAAAGATGAGCAACAGTGGAGTCATTAAAATGACTATCACACATTATTATATTTCCACGTTATTGCTCATATTTAATCTAAAAGTTTTTTTGCAAATTTAATATGTACTTGAGATCTCAGAATTTGTCACTTATTTACTTGTCAAGTTTTATTGAAATGTAATGATATATATAAATTAATTCGGGGAACACATACTACCACGTCCTGTTTGCAAAATGATTTCAACAAAAATATTAAACTATCTGTCCCCTATTTGAGTCTTTCTTTCAAATGGATGAGGCTTTCATCTGGATTGAAGTCTCAATGCTAATGCAGCAAGGGGGCCACTCTTGGCTCTGTAGTCAAGCTGGAAAAAGCAAGGTATGCATGCCTCTAGTTGTCACCTGATGAGCCTTGCTACGAAACAATGGTACTGAATAATAAAAATCCATGTGGGAACTACAAAGTGTGTTCAGTTACTCCCAGTAAGATGGATATGCACAAGGTTACACCTGAGACATTGTCATGCATCCAATATTTTTTACTACAGAATTTTAAAAAATTTAATATGTCAGTTTGAGGTCGTGGTTCGCCCAGTGGGTAGAGTGCTTGGCTACTGACTAGGGTACCCGGGTTCGAGACCCAGTGACGACTCCGGACACCTCCAGCTAAACCCAAGCTGGGTGATTTTTCGGGTACCGCATCTTAATGGGAAACCACAGGCGGCACAGGGAAAGGAACTTCCTCCTCTACCCTGATGTGTGAATTTCCACATGCCGTGGGCTTAGTACTAGGTGAGCTCTGCCCTCACTTAACATACCAACCTTCGGGTTGAATATTGTGGTGGTATGTCAGTTTGCCGTATAACAGTGTAATCATCCAGTCCTGGTTTTGTAATAAGCTACTTTTACCTTAGTGAAAATGCATCATGTATAGAAACCACAAAGTATATTCTTTGTATACATCATATGGATTGCTTCAAATCATTTTCAGGACCAGTGGCCACTCCTGGACCTCAGCAGTACCCACGAGGACCACAGGGCTATCCTGGCTCCCAACAACAACCTCCATATTCTGGCCAGCAGTATCAGAACCAAAATCAGGCATCACCTCAGGTAAGTAATTGTAAATTTGTACATCTGCAATAAACTTTCAAGGACAGGTGGTAGTATAATATGTACAAGGTATGCACTACTACAAATGCCAAGTACTTTAGAACTATCATGCCTCTTGAAACATCATCATCAGTACTTTAATCCAAAGATTGTTTGACTGTAGCCCTCCATCCTTTCTTATCTGGTGCTAATTCTCTTTCACCTTTTCAGTTTTTTTCTTTCTAATGTCTCTGATAAGTTGCCTTATATATTTGTCCCTTGTCCTTCCCCATGGGGTTTCCCCTTCTAACTTTCCTTCTGTTATATTCTTCATGGACTCATTATCCCTAAGGGTGTGTCCCGTCTACCTTGTTTTTTACTCCTTATCATAATCCAAATTGACATCTTCTTCTGCACACTTCCTCATTCTAACTCTATCTGTCCTCTTAATCTTCAGCGTCCTCCTCCAGCACCAATGTTTCAAACGCTTCTATTCTTCTTTGGTCTGTTTTCCCAATGGCCCATGTCTCTGACTCATGGAGTGCCATGCTCCATTCTAATGTTTTCATATACTGCCTCCTTGTTTGGAGTGATATCGTGTAGCATTTTCCTCTTCCATGAATGCCTCTTAGCTTGATCTAAACTTGATATCTGTACAACTTCTATCTCATATAATCCTACTTCCCAGCTAGGAGTAGGATTCCATTTTTTCTAGTTTCTCTCCTTGTAGTGAGACATCTGCGCTCAGCTTCTCGCTTCTCCATACTATTATTCTTCAAATAAGAATTTTCTTACTCTCACAACAATGGCTTGATAACGAATTTCTTATGAGAAGTTGTCTGTTCAAAATTCAGTTAGATTTTTTTCATACATCAAAGCATTTTATGCAGATTATATATACCCAAATACCCTTATATACACCCAAAAGAGAAGTAGGTAACTATAGACAAAAGCCTCCTCCTTAAGGGATGATTGGATTGGTATTAATACATATATATATATATCCAAAAAAAAACAGGTTTGTAATAAAACCTTTTGCATTCAAGTAATGAAGATTCAGGCGTGATGTTGTGGAATAATGCATTATGAAGATTCATGGTGAAATGAATTTGCAACTTTCCACTGAATAAAATTTATTTGACCCAGGGTTTCGGTGTCACTGCACCATCCTCAGATACATAATGATTTTAGGAGACCCAGGCTATCATTATTATCTATCTATGGCTATCATTATTATATATCTAGGAGACCCCAGCTATATTATGTATCTAAAGATGGTGCAGTGACACCGAAACCCTGGGTGAAATAAAATTTAATCAGTGGAAAGTTGCATATTCATTTCGCCATGAATCTTCATCTTGCATTTTTTCCACATCATCACTCCTGAATCTTCATTACTTAGCGTACTAGAGTTTAGCAAACGTTTTATTTTTTAATTCAAAATCTTCTCGTATTTCTCTTAGAATTTTACTCCAGAGTATAGAGTAAAAAGTGCAGGATAGATTGTCAGGACCTGTCTAACGGCCCTGGTCTTACCAACACATCCTTTTCCATACTCTTTCAGCTTCTCATATACAGCTTATGGAAGAGACGATTACGACGTACCTCTTCCGTCTACTTGGAAAGTCTTCAAGCCATTAACCTTTCCCCAGGCTGTCGAACATATATCATAAAGTCGATATCTAGGAAGATAAATGAATACCTTCTGGTAATTTCCCATTATACGCTCAGCCATACGAAGGTCAAAATACCTGCACGTGTGTCCTCATTCTGACGCCACCATTCTTAAACTGAGAAATCGGTTTAATCATTTTGCAATATTTTAAGAATGAATCTCAAAAACATCTTTGCCCCTTCCGGAATAAATTAAATTCTCTCACTACTCGAATCTACTGTTTACCTGTTTTGATAATGACCTAAATAAATCACCCAGGCACATTCTTCACCCTCTTAAACGCTTCGATTAAACTTAATGAAACCCATTTTTTGTTTACGTAAACTTAAGTGATACTGCGGGGAAGTGCTATTCATTCTCACAAACCAACATACCGCATATTGCCTCGTCTATCTCGCTACCTTATGTAACTGGATGCAAGATATCTTCATTTACTACATTTATCTATTTGAATTGGAAAACGCATTTTTACTGTAGAGCTTCTTCCAGTATTTTTATCCAGAATCTTTTCTGCTTTTACTAGTATACAAGTAAACTTGTACAACACTTGTATTCCCCGATCTATTCCTAATATGAGAGAATTCTTTTGTTATCCTATTTTCTAAAAATGCTTCAAGACGTAGCTCTCCAATTTGTTCTTGCATCTATAATTTCCCATAACTCGCAGGGACTTATTTACCCATAATCGTTTGGTAAAATTTATTTTCTAATTTATCGTCTCCTCATCTTATACTTCTCATCCTAAAGTCATATCAGGATCTTCTTTTTTCATTATTGAAAGCTTTCTACTGGCAATATATAAATCCGATCCATAGAGAAGGTCATACTGATAAGGACTATACAGTTATCGGGAGTTCCATTCGTTGGTGTTACCACAGAAGGTAGCAAACAAATAATTTATAAGATTCCACTAGTAGTGTAAACCCGGATTTTCTTCATAAAAAGTCAAAAGCTTTAAAGTTTTTATTGGCTCAGGGATTACCTTTTAATTCAACACCGTTATAATTTGATCGCATAAAGGATTAAGACATATAATTGTTCAAGTACTGCTTCAAAATTTCGAAAAACGTATTGGTTAAAAAATCCTCCAGGATAACTTATGGAAATATTTTGTAAAAATAAAGACAATTTACAGGGAGCATATGAAAATAGTAGTGTTCTCTAGTATTTTTTTAATAATTGCACTAAACGAACCAGTGCGTTACTAGAAGCACTAAAGAATTATCGTTGGGATACTGGTTACTGACGAAGTTATTTTTTAGGAAACATTCGTAGAAATGTCAAGACTCAGTAAAGAGTCAAAGATTTTCATGAGCTGGAAAAGTGTCTTCATTTTCTTCAATATAATATCTTTAACGAGAAAAAGAATTGGTGTCAATCATGTTGCAAAATTGAATAAAAGAATAGTTGAAAGAAGGTAAGGCAGTAAAATTATTAGGAATAAAGTGACAAAATGTTGAAATGATATGGCGTTTTTTTCGGATTAAAAATAATTATTATAAGAATGCAAAGACGGCTATTGGTAAAAAATGAATCAACTAAGTTATGGGTATTTTTTATTTATATGCCGATCCATTTGGTTAAGGTATTTTACTCCGGCTTCTTTACCTCTTATACATATTCCACTATTCTTTAACGTTATAACTTCCAGCTATTTCTTATTTTCCTAAGTTTTTTACTATTTAGCAAGTATTCACTTCGACTATAGACTAAAGGCTTTTGAAAACTGTCAACATGTTTCGCCGCACTCCTGATTCTGATACTTACTGCCGATATAAAAGCGGACGATTAGGATAAAGCACTGCTTTATGTTTAAAAGTTTCAAAGCGATTTTCTCAGTTGCTCGCTTTTCGTCTCTCAACAACCAGTTACTACAACTTCCCCTTACCTTGTTCAAATATTAAATTCTATTAACACCTGTACTAATTTAAAATAGAATATAAATTGTGATACCTAATAACGTTTGAGAAAATAATTTTTTCCCATTTTTTATAATCTTTGTGCTATCTTCAAAACAACTTATCTTTAAAACAACGTATCTTTATAATGACTTATCTTCAGAATAATTTTAATGAGGAATTACTTTGTCCCTTAAAACTGCCCTTTTTTTTAAAACTGCACGACAAAATTCTCCGCGATCATCATGACACCGCGCGTCGAGACTCACGAGCGAGTTGATCAGTGACGTCTTACAAAGCACAATCGGCGTAAGAATATGTCTTTTTTCCATTGTGTACTGATTTAAACTCTGGAATGATATGGTGATTAACTTTGCCCCCATTCAAGTTTTCCGCGGCGCAAAAGGCACTCGCGAACCGTTGGTCAGCTGTTTCTTGGCAAACCCAGAGCAACGATTTGTGGACCAATGTGGATTAGTGCTATCAAAAACCCGAGTTTTTTTACACTACTACTAAAATGGTTTATTTCGAGCTATAAGAAATGGTGAATCACCTAATACATATCAACAATGATTTAAACAGAATCGCATGTCTAATGTGTGAGTTATTCGCATCACCGGTCAACTCTCACTACTGTTTAAACAATGTAAATTTTAGTACAATTTACACAACTATTTATTTTAAATCCAATTTATCTATTTGGAGCGACGGGTGGAAAACCCGGGTTTCTATTAACCCGAAAACCCGGGTGGACGGAACCCGGGTATTTTAAAACCCTTCCACCCGGATTTAAGAAAAAAACCGATTTTCGGCAGCACTAATGTGGACTCGTGAGTCGCCGAGCAGAGACG
This sequence comes from Rhinocypha anisoptera, assembly GCA_011762765.2. NCBI lineage: Eukaryota > Metazoa > Arthropoda > Insecta > Odonata > Chlorocyphidae > Rhinocypha > Rhinocypha anisoptera. The sequence goes on from WURS02421399.1 coordinate 15,263, forward strand.
GGTAGGTCAGACTTGTGGAAGCTGAAACTTTTGTGATATTTTCGCCAAAAGCAAGGCGATATTGAGTGTCTATTTATGCCTCGTAACAAAGGTAGTATTTTCAACACTCGTATTGTCATGTATGTTCATTAATGATTCTGCTGCATTAAAGAGTGGTAATTAGAATTCTTGTTTTTTCTTTTGGACTTTGATCTATCTGGTCGCTTCACGGACCACGCGAGTTTGAGGTAAGATGTTACTTCGTTTTTCATCCCTCGTTTCGTACGATCGATTTGTGTAACGGTGAAGTACGCAGTTCAAGTTACACCTTATGCAGAAAGTCCTACAGAGAAAAATATATTATTTTCGCTTGTCGATCATCTTTCTTACGCCGGCTGTATCATGCGAGCACATTTTCTTTTCAAGAATTTACCCGTACCGGGGCGCATTCTAGCTCGGTGGTGAAGTTGAGTGCCTCGAGCCTGGAGCTGTCTTTGACTTAACGTCTCTCCCGAGATACGTGCTCCTCATCCCTTCTCCGAGTCGCGGGCCACACTCTCCCCTTTGCGTCGTGTTATGCTTACGTAAGGGAGGAGAGGGTCGCGAGGGGGGATGGGGTAAGGCTCCCCGCTACTCTCTCTCTCGCTCTCTTTCCACATCACATACTTGAACTACCAAACCCCCGCAAGTCCCCACCCTCCACCCCGACCCACCCCCTGCGAAGAAATTAGCCCCCGACGAATTCCCCTTTCACAACAAAAGGCTATTCTCAGAACAGTCGGCATCAAAGGACTTCCTTATACGATCCTCTTGCAAAAAATAACTTTTTTTGTGCCGGCGGTGCGTCCGTACTCTTTTATTACAATTGATTCGTTCTTTAACAATGGAAATGTTGCGTATGGAAACTCAGTTATCTTTCTATTACTTACAAAGTATTGCGCCACTGAATATTGCACGTAGAGATTATTTCTTACGTTTGTGAATAGTCTATATTGTACTATCTTGTGGTGATATCTATGCCTGTGGCTCCATAGATATACGAGTTTGACTCAAATACAAGTTTGACTCTCTCTAACATATACACCTATGTTATTACCAATACAAGATCACATTTCTCAATTAAAATAATGTTTTTGTTATTTTATGTAACCATGCATACACGTAAATGAATACATTTAAATAAATAAATAATTATATATATATACTCCAACACACGCACAAATAGATAGAAACACTTGAAAGACTCTAATATAAACAAATATTGCTTGTCCCTTCGTCGGTCTGGGAGAACGAGGATATACCGAAATATTTCTTAATATGTGTCTTTTAAGTGCTTCTATCTATGTGTGTGTGTTCATAAGTGTGTGTGTTCGTGTTTGCTGCTCGTCTGAGTTTTCCTGAAGTGTACATATATATATATATACACACACACACACACACACACACACACACATATATATATATATATATCTATATATACACATGAAGAAAAGCTCAGTGGAGCAATGTATAAGTATCTAAGACGGCACAAAAAGTACATAAAAAACA
>WURS02421410.1:0-16788 GCA_011762765.2 Rhinocypha anisoptera
ATTCGATGCCATATTTTTTTCTGCGTTAGAATAAAAACTTTAGTTTTTCCCAGATTTAAATTAAGCAAGTCTACAAAACCACAGCATCGATTTTTAATTCGACAAAATATTCCACATATATACGCATGTGATCCTTACATAAAGGAGAGCTCTGGCTCCGACACCTCCGTCGGAGAATAGCCGTCCGTAGGCTCAAGTGATAGAGAGAGAGAGAGAGCGGGTGGCTGGATCCTTCCGGAAGACTCCCATCGCTTTCCTTGCTCAACCCCTTGATGTTTATTACCCCTTCCGGCAAAAAAGAAATTGGAGTCACAAATCACATATTCCGACACACTGCGCCTTTTAAGCCATCAGCCCGCCCGCCTACGACGAAAAACTCGGCCACTGGATGCGTACCGGAAGGCGCATCACTTAAAAACACCGCGATGGCGCGTTTTAGAAATCGGAGATCCAAAAAAAAGGGGTATGCTTTCATTCAACGTTTACCATACAAGGGAAGAGTAGTAGATAAGTATCTACCTCGAGTACTCTCTTACTAAGACTCTCAGGGAGGTTTACGAGGATCTATGTTGCCGCTAGTCCGACCCACGCCATTGAAGTCACTTCCCCTGAAGCCCTGCGAGACCCTCTAGTCGAGAGCATCCCTCTTCCGACTACGACTCCACTCGGGTGGGATTGGTCACGACCGAAGACTAACTTCCGCTGGATCGTGAGTGGAAGCGTTACAGTTAGAGAGGCATTTGTGGGGCACGTAGAGTTTCCTCTTTGGTCAGCAATTAAAGGACAAGTACAAAAATATTTGTGTGTCACGTCATTATGTAAATAACCAAACATTCTGGGTAATGACCATTTCCACGTTAAGAAAATTAAATCGTCTGCCCTTAGTGTGAATCCCATACTCTGCTCTGTTTTCTTTACAATCACGCAGACGACAAAGGTGATAAATGGAGAAGCTAGTGTAATAATGCTGTCACATGATGACGGAATTACAATCAGAAATGTCTACTACGAGCGACCAGCAGGAAGAAAAAAAAGCCCCAGCCCCCTGAAAATATTTCACAATGAAACAGTAAGCTAAAAACATTTTGATCGCATAACTTTATTTTGACTTTCTGTTCATGGGTGAACAACACCCATTTTTGACTACAGAAACTTTTTCTGGTTTTACCTTTGAAAGGATTAATTATTGCGACAACGGACAGAGGTTCTTTTGTGGTAGCAGTAGTAGTAGAACTGATTTTTAGTTCATTGGGATTATTTTCGACACTCGCTTGAAGTTTAATACATAGAATATATTACATAATATTAGAATACATAAGAGTAACATAGAGTAGTTATGGAATTAAAAGTGTATCAATGGAATTTTATTCCAAAAAGTTGCGAAATCAAGGTTTCATAGGTGAGAGTAAAGCTAAACCAATCTCGTCACTTACAAAACCGTTTTGACTACTGTCACGAATCCTCGTGTATAAAAGGACCATACCTTTGAAGAATTTTTATAATACGATAACGAAGTAAAACAAAAAAAATAAAAATCACGAAGAAGAAATTATTTAAACAAAAATGACCCTCTTTGACAAGCACTAAGGGATCACGGGATGTAAGTTTTGGAAATATTAAAAGATTTGGAAGTTTACGAAAAATTGACTAAACTAAGCCAAAATGTGGGAAAAATAAAATAAAAATCGAGTGCTGCTGCCGAATAGAGTAAAAAAAGATATCTATTACAATTAGGTTAGCAATGAATGAAGGAAAAATCTCGAAATCTCGTTAAACTAATGGAAACATATTCTTCTCCTGGAGTTAAACCGAGATCTTATATTCTTTCTACCTGTCTACTGTCATGAAGAAACAGCGAAGTTTAGCGCATATTACTACGTCAAAAACTTTGATTGGAGGGATAAACGGCGGACGGGAAGACATGTGAACAGGAATTTCCTCACGGATTATATTAATTACTATTTACAAAAACCATTTTTCGGAAATTAAAATTCCATAATCAAAGCTGTTAACTTCAAATTTCAATTTACACGGTCTTTCATTATGGAAATATGTAATTTTCTTCAGAAGGAATAACCTTTTCCGTCATGCTTGTTAATTGGGTTACATTTTCATTAGTCTCCACATCAAGGTGAACATGGGTTAATCTTGGATTAATTTTTTATTAATATTCACGTTCAAGGACCAAAAAAATCTGGCCATGACATGAAGACGATTTCATTTGTTTGGGAATTGGTTTCATAGAGTTTCTAAATTTAATAATTTTTATTATTCAACTTAGTAGTTTTAATAAATTTCTAAATTTAATAATATCATTACAAATAAATAGTGCTTTAAAATCAATTACAATTTTTTAAAAGACGGAGAAATTATAAATCACTGAAAAAATCGATGGTAATTTGAGTAATGAATTTATGGAGATAATGTAGATTTCCACATAGTAATGAGAAAATACTCAATTAATAATATGTCTCCAACTAAGTATTCTAAACTTGAAATGCATAGCGGGTTGAGATATATATTGTAATTATTATCACATGAGTTTAAAGAAATTATTACTAATAAGCGTTGATTATAAAAGTGACACTAAAAAATCTAATGACCTAACATTACAATAAAATTCTTTAAATTATTACACAATTTTAATTTCGTGTCCATAACTATAGTTAATTATTTTTTTGTAAACTATTTTTATAGCTAATTCGAAACTTATGACATCCCTTATAAATTTTACGGGGCAAATAATACGATTTCAAAAGAAAAAAAAGAGTATCTACGATTGAATCAGGGGCAAAATTCAGTTGCTTAAAATACAAATAATGTTTAACCAATGAAAAAGATCACCTCTTACATAATATTCTGAATACGTTTAAGAGGACAAATGCACGTTTATGTTGAAATTTTTATCTTCCATATTTACGCTTCGGACTATATAATTTTTCAGAGATGTCCGGCAAAAGACCAAGTATTGCTTTTAAGAGTACGGATGGTGCATCGAGCGAATTTATAGAGAGTCCGAGTCGAAAGAGAGAAGCAGAACGGCGCGCCGCAATGACAGCTTCTCTATCTTCGCTACTTCATCGTGCGGAGATGGGATCGAATAGAAATGCCGAGAGAATCGACTGCTCTCCATTTCACTACATGAAAGAAAAAATACTCCTTAATGGAGTACCCTCTTCAAGCCGAACTGAAGCATTGACGGGAGTGGACTCCCTTGAGCTGCACCAATGGACGATCACCATTCACGTCTCCACGGCCGCGAAGGACAGATTTGCGATATTTAGGCTCCGCATTAGCCAAGAAAAAGTTTTTACTCTCTTTTAACCCCCATTTCTTTACCAGCAACACTCGCTACGCTTTCTTAACCCCTCTTTCACTGTACTTAGTCGCTAGAAGCGTAGTGACTTTCACTTCGATCCAAGGTTAGGAGAAAAGCAGCCATTACCGAAATGCAGACGAGAGATTGACAGAATTGGTCCATTATTAACAACGGTCGGCCAGCTTTCTCACTCCGAACATACCCTGTCTGTGGTATTCCAACTGATGTTTATCTATCGACTTTATCGTGCATGCATAATACTTCTACTTAAGTAAGTACACCATCGTTTTCAAAATGTGTGATGCCCATGGAGAATCACTAGACGGAATGAGACAGAAACCAAGAAGGCACCGGGTGGAGGTGAGGATAGGAAAGGAAGGTGTTTGAAGGTGTAAGTTGTGAATTATTTGGTGTGGAGAGTAGACAAGACTCAGTCCCTTTGATAAAAAATTAGAGTGTTTTAAGGAACATATTAATTAGTAATTCGTGGAAAAAAATTAATTGAAGATGAGGGACATCTCTCTAAAATTTCTGCATGAATATTTAAGGCAACCAAACTTCGGAAGTGAGTGTTTCAACGTGACTTTTTAGTATTAAGTTGCCGAAAGTTGACTGCTTGAACGAGACAAAAATTCTCCAAAAAATCAACGCGTCTATGACGAAAATTCCTAACGATAACGACTGTTCGAAATCTGAGATAACCACTGGTTTGATCCAATTTTTCAGTTATGACTGCAGTTTTAAAACACCTAATGATAACTAATTTTAAAATTTTTACACGCAAATATTAATATTCTGTGTAATTTGGGGGTCCTGTAGCCCAGTGGGTATAGAGCATAGGTACTGAACCGGGAATCCAGGTTCAAGGCCCTCCTTTAAGGTTCACGCCTGAGGACACCTCCAGCTGGAGAACTCTGATTCTTATTAAATTTCCGTAGTAAAACATAAAATAATAGAACCATAAAAAATCTGGAACCCATGTAGTCAAACCTAAAGAGTGATTGTCTAGGTACCTCATCTTCGTGGAAAATCCCATGTAGCACAGGGAAAGATACTGATCTCCTCACTATGCCTGACTGTCTAGCTTAGTACTGGATGAGCTCCACTATCAACTATCAAACAGACACTTGCGATGAAATCTTCTGTGGTTGCATAATATAATTATGGAATTAAATAATTAAAATATATATATATATATATAATTGGGCACCTAATGTGCAAGAATAGTCAAAACTTCGATTCACCCTTATTTTGTTTAGTTATATATGCCTATTAACGCAAATACCGACCATGAACTACTCCCTTAATATTGATTAAGGGTTTATGCGGTCCTCGGATTCCTAGAATTTCACTGAAGGAAGTGCTAGATGTTGTTTCTGGTAGGGTTACTCATAGATCTAAATGGTAGGAATCAGGCATCAGTGAGGCGGTTTCATAAGGGTTTGCCCCCAGAAGGATGGCTATGATGGTTATGGTGTCAGAATGGAATTATACTGATAAAGTCAGCCTAAATGTCATGAAACTTCTATTGTCTAAGGAATTGGCTAAAAATGTGCTTATATGAGAAAACGAATCTACGACGAAAAGTATTTCTTTTATTTTGTCAAAAAATGAGCCATTTCATGATTATGGAAACGCAAAATATCATTACGGAACTGTATCCCTTCCTTTCCATATGGTTTGGATGCGTAAGGGTAAGTATTATAATTATAACATTTAGAGAAGTAAATATTTAAAATAACTCGCTAAAAGTGACAAAGTCGCGATATTTTTGAATAGAGAGAAATACTAAAAAAGTAATATAATGAAAGCTTCTAAATAATCACCCGTAATGATTTCTAGTTCCCATTTCTGATTAATATCCCAATTTTAAAATAAAATATATCCTCCAATAAATATGTGTTACCACGCTTTCCAAATATTTACCTACATTAATCTCCTTACTAAAAATTAATTTTTTAAAACGTTTACGTAAGGCGAAAATGCTATAAAAAATAAATAATCTTATTTCTTGAAATAGTGAATGCATTATATGGTCTTCAGGGTATAGGGATTACGACTCTTTCTGCTGAGGTCCTTTAATTTTCCTACTCTCCATTATCACTCAGGATAACTCGTGCCACAATCATAGCTTTTAGTAACGATAATAAGATTAATTTCATTTCTATAGTGGCGGAATAACATACAGCAGAAAGCTAAATTAATTTAGAGAAATATTTATCTAGCTCACCACTTGCATGTTGGACCAAAGGCATCCTATGCCCTCTAGGTAGTGGTGGTGATAAACCCCTTTGAGAAATGGCTTCCGGACGGGCGGCATCCCTCCCTCATCGAGGAGGTCCAGTGGGGGTGGTGTCCTCTTTAACTACCACAAACCACGGTTATCCAAGAATCATCAGGGGAGGGACAAAGGGGCGGAGAGTCTGGCTTTCACTCCTATGGTTTCCATTTCTCTCTTTTTCCGGGCGTTTTCGGAAAGTTATATTCGCCTGTAAGGGAATAATTGGATTCGTTTTTAAGGTGCTTAAATCTACTAACGGAGCTAGATAACTACTAATAACATAAATGTTAGCATTAAAAGTACGTAGTTTTTAATATATCATCAAGTTAAATTTTTAACGTGATGGAAGAAATTCATGATACACGTATCACGTGTACAGTTCAAACAACAGAATAATTCAAAATATGTGAAATATAAAATTGAACTTTTAATGTATCCATTCGTATACAAGTATGGAAACTCTTTTAAATTATTGTTTTACAGGAATTACTGACTCAAAAAACGTCAAATATATCATCACATTTACCTTTTGGACTATTTAGATAGAACCTTTATTTTATTTTACTCAACGATGATTGTGCGAAAAGTTCTTCTTCGGCGGTATCGGAGTTTACCTTCAAAATTTTATGTCAGCAATGAGGGAGCCATAGGTCGAGACAAGACCCGCTTCTGTAGTCTACCTTTATGAACTTTCCTCGGGTTCCACACCAGGTCAAATATTTTTTGCTGTAAAAAATATTTGACCTGGCGGTGAACACGAGAAAAGTTCCTGTAGAGCGTACGCCGGAAAAATACCAAATTCCTTACTGCCTTTGTACTATAGTACATTAAATAGCCTGGATTAATCAATGATTGCCACTTAATATAAAGAGTACACAAACTTTCTGAACAAAATTTATATGCATCCGAGATACTACTGGGGTAATGTATCCTTGTTAAAAAGTATAAACAAAATTTAATCAATTTAATTGCAATACGAAGTTTGAATGGACGATATTATCTTTCTTCCCTACATGCTTACGTGGTATTAAGTAAATCAATAATTTCTACCTGCAAAATAATGCAGTACAAGTTGCATTATCAGTGTCAATGAAATTTTTGATGAAACAATGATTCTTCTAAGAAAAGAATGAGAGAAAATAAAAAATATTACGACACCAAAATGAATCACAGAATATTCATGATATTTTACTGAAAACATTTGCTGTTGTTAAGAAAGGTGGCAGATATAACCTAAAAGAAAGAAGACCTAGATGAAGTACGATAAACAAATGAAGGCAGATTCATATTAAGAAGGGAAGATAGGAAAAATAATATTTTTTTAATAAAATAATCTGTCTATTTCATACCAACATTATACTTCCATTTCTGAAAGCCAACGATGGACTTGTATCATCGTAATTGAAAATTGCAATAGAAAGTACCTTTTCTCAGTACTTCATTTTGAATTTAACGATCGCAATTATATATTTCAGTTCTTACATTCCATGTAACATCGCAATTTAAAAAAAGCAAGATCTCTATCTTAATACACTAATTTCTGTTAGGGTACACATCTGTATTTTTTTATAGTGGGTGTTTTTGAATTTTAATTAATCGTATAAAACACCAGAGCAACCAGTATTCAAATATTACTCACCCATTTGATGATCAATTAATCTTTAACCTATAATTTTCTTTTTAATGAAATATATACTATCTGAAATACTTCAGGTAAATAACGGAGGTAAAATGCCTTGATAAGAAGAAACATCTTTTTAAAAATCTTGGTTGTTTGGAAAAGCAATTTAAAGTCGATTAATATTTTAACCGATGGTTTATAATGGAAGAATCTACCTTTGGAAGGGATATCGTAAGACATGGTATGACCATCATCAAAGGCTGTTCCTTGTTTATTTCCTTAAGCGTCATTGGAATATATCAAAAAATAAAATAAATGTATTAGTAGTCATCAATATCAGAAAGGAAGTTAGTCTCACTGCTACCAGTGAAATAAAGCGTTTTCTTGTATGGTTGAGCAACTTAGCGGATATTCCTTAGTTATTAGATCCGAAAAAATGTTACTTATATCAAAAAAGGGAGGAATCATTAACCTTGTAGTATAGCAACTGGCTAATGACCGGAGTGCCCCGTGTTCAAAGTAATAGTACTGTGTAAAACAAAATAATCTCATGAATACTAATAAAAAAGTCATGCGGATTTTCTATATTACTGAAATTTGGCAAAATTAAATGCGACCTAGGACTGGAAAATTGTATCTGATATGCAAGAATTTGTATTTGTTATTAGTCTTTGTTTACGCTGAGTTTAATCTTCTATTGTGAAAACATGAAAACCGAGTATGGCTACTTCTTCTATCTTGCAAGTCACCTCAAGGGCGTATAGCTGGGGGTGAACCACCATCATGCATTCACACCCACATGTATTGGTGGAAATGGAAATAACTTGCATGCAAAACACGCATGGCTAAACATTATACACATCATACGGAAACAATGTCAGACTAAATATAATTGACATGGATACAAAATAACTACATAATATATACAATCTGTATTTTATTCACCTAACTATCCCTATGACCATGTTTATTTTGATCTATAATCGTCCGATGTAAAAATTAACAATTTTAATCTATCAGTTCTGCAATCTATCTCCCTGATTTTACGAGCTTGATCTTAATATATCGTAATATGACGAGTTTGCCACTGTCTTTAATCTCTTCATCGAAGAAGTCTGCCTCGACGATAACTACGTAATACGGTTCAGCCTTTGACGATTCAAACGTAAATATCTACTTAATAAACAATTATTTTAATACAATTTATAGGCGTATTGCTCTATACATATTAACTTCATAAACTAACGGAACACCTTAGCTTTAAAACATTGGCAGACGATATAAGGAGCCCTTTTGATCTGAAACTCGTAGATTGTATCAGTACTCCTAAAAATAATGAAAAATTTCAATGTGATGATGATATGAAGATATTCCATTTGTGTAAAAAAAAAAAGAAATAAACAGAGAAATGCAGGGTCAGTTAAAGCAGAACAAGTGAATTCGAACTACTACGACTATTTTAATGACATCTTTCGAAAAAATAAGGAATTTAATGAATGGTGGAAATTAAACACAATAACACACAACTTGGGTAGTAATAGTAACAGCACTACTTGGGTAGTAATTCATTAATTTTTTTGTGAAACCGACAAATTTAATTACTCCTATTCATGTCGTGGTTTACCTGGGTGAGCCTTAGTCTATTGAACGACGAAATTTATTGAGTAATAGGCATCTTTTTGTGATATACACATTTTTTACTATTAACTATTCTTATAAATATCATATAAATAATATATTTATATATCGAATAAATATAAAAGATATCATCCTGGAAATTTTCATAGGAATACCACTCAACTTGATTATTTTTACACAACACAATTATTTTATTTTTCATTTAGGAGATCAAGTTCATTTAATAGAATTTAGAGTTAAAAATTGAACAAGGTTATTAACAGAATGAAAATAGAGGAAAACAATGAGAAGATTTATGTAAACGGACGCGTCTGTAAATCTACGTTCACTTTCAGGTGCATTCATGATATACAAAAAAATAATACGTATTATTGTAGTCAGGCATTTTAGCATGGCATTAGAAAGGTAATATTTTTTTGGTAATATAGGGATAAATGCAAAACTTGTATATTTTCTGTTTCCATCAGTCCACGCACTAGTATCTCAAATTTAATTTTGGAGACCTGCATCAATTGTTAAAACCGATAAACCTAAACTTCCGCTTCATCATTTTCGCAAATCCTTCAATTTGTATGGACGTAGTAGTATCATTACGGTATCTCAATACAGTGAATTCGTTTCCATTCGAAATCAATGGGTATAAATTTGATTTAAATTTAATGCATACATCGAGATCTTATATACTATTGATTTTAATTTTAGATTTACCAATCTGAGACCGTTTAATCAATAAAAGTGTTTAATATGGCAAGGCATGCCCAGAAACAGATGAGATTAAAATAACTTAATAATTTCTGAAAGATTGTTAGACCACCTCGGCTCATAGTTTTATCCGAATTTAGCCTCATAATAGCTCCAACACGATTCTAGGCCATGGACAGGCCAATGGATTAAGACTAGATTTCTCTACGGAATTCCTTTGGCACTTCGTAAACAACGGCATATAATTAGCTGGAGGCAAGGGAATCAACAGCCATCAATCACTTTTAGCGTCACAAGACGGCAAAGCGGATCCTCAGAGCATCTATTGGAGGGAGACCCTTTCAATCTATCTCGCCTTGGCATTTTCGTCTCCCAGACGAGTTTCGTGCCTTTAAAGCGGTGAACTAAGCATCCTCCTCACTCCCCCGCGTAACTCGCTTGCGAGCACTCTTACCGCCTTCCTGGAGCAATTCACGGGACGAATGGAAGAGGCATCATCCTTCGACCTCCGCGGCAAAGCGACTCAACCTTTCTTTGCGTGATTGGCGTCTTTATTACGCGTTGCGTGGCTCTAATTTTAGATAAGGCTCATCCTCCTCCGTTGGATGGGATCCGTTGTCGAAGCAGCATTCTTCGGCTGCGGGTGACATATAACGATTTTACATTAAACCTGCAATCCTCGCACCACCTCGATGTTCATGGTTTAAGACCTAAACTATCGTCTAAAGCCCAATCCAAGTACGCCGATTTACAATCGCGAATGATGCCGCTGTGTTACAGCCTTGGGAAATGAACGGTGTAACGGAGAAGATGCGCATTCTACCAAATTGATTCCTATGATTTCAAATGCCAAAGCGGAGGTTTGACTGCAGCCGAGAGGAAACGTTTATGATCGTATATGTTTACTGTGTTTCGAACAGGATTTCTCAGCGATCGTTAAGTATTAAGGTTTAAATGAATGTATTCCTTACGCAAAGTTTAAAGACATCAATCAATACCGGAGCTTAGAGGAACCCATTGTCATGTGACGGAATGTTTCTCCACTTTAAAGATGAAGCGATAACCACCTCCTCATTTGTAAACTTACTTTATATAGGGACTGGTGCGAAATGACCATAGCCGTCGAAGCACCCTACAAATGAAAATACTACTTCTATAGGGACTTGCTTCACGGGCTATTGTAGCGTTTCTGACATTTTACAATATAATTACATAATGAATGTAAAGGAATGAAATAATGACTGTATATGAAATACTTTCGTTAATAGTAACATAATTTTCTTTTTTCACAACAATTTTTTTCATAGAATTGTACCATATTGTACGACAAATACACATTAAAGACTTCAATATACTTAAGGAGTAGAAGAGTTTAAGTTCTCTTTCTTTACGTTCAAAATTCATATATTTCACACTCAAAATAAATTAATACCGGTTAAATCAGTAGTTAGTTTCCGAGTTTAAAATATTGAGACATTGAAACTATATAGCAGGATATATACACTAGTGTTTTACTCAAAAGTAGGCTTAAATTGCCCAATACCGTAAGCTGCGATCTTTCTGGAACAGCTTTTCACGAACAAACTATTGTTGCTTAGCTTAAAAGTAAAAACAATCAAGACAGCTCCGAGCAATTCCTCTCTCAATTCATTCGATCTAGAATTTCTATTGTTTTCCTTATTATAATCTAACAGCATGCTATGCGCTACCTGGCACGATCTTCCGTTAAATATCCTATAAACTCAAGATATATTTCTCATTAACTTTTCGCCTCCCCAGAATTTCTTCTAACACCTTCATATCAGTCCCTAAGTTATTCTGTGGACTTACAATCTCACCCTTCTTCACATAGATTTCAAGGCGAGAAATGTACATTCCTAAATTACCAGGTTCCTATTGCATATTGTGAGATAGCCCTCTAATTAATACTCTCCTTTTTTATGTATAACTTTATCATTTTCGATAATGGCCTTACATTCGTTTTATTATGATTTATTTTCATTCCATAATCCACGAACTGTTCCGACAATTCATTTAACACACGACTGTAGACCTTCGACTCACTGACTAATCAAAGCTTTATCATCAACAAATAACTTATTGAATATGTTCCCCATTTGCTTTAAATAGGTATTACATCTAGCACTTCCCATTCCTCTTATCATTGGCTCTACATATACACGGAACACCGTAAGGGTTGACACCATGTATCGTATTACTCATTTGGTTATCACAACCCATCCTCATTCTATTTTCGTCACCATTACATAAGTTGATTCACTCATGCGAGGTATATAAGGGCTTCTTTCTGTCGCCTATCGCCGTATATAATATATGTATCCATTACATATATTATCCAATACTCTCAGTAAATTTGGCCAATCTAGCTGATAAGCTTTCTATTTATTCGTGACGGGCCCAAGCGTGTGGGTTATATTACTCTTATCTTAGAGTCTACATTACCACAACTAGTTTGAGAGCATCCCTGCCTGTTAGCCGAACTAATCTTTATTTTAGTATTTATATCCTCTTTATACAACATGATGTTCATAATTTCCATACTACGTTAGTCACGTGAGAAATTATACCTTAAATCCTGTAGTCCTCAACCATTGTGACAATTTTTATGAGACATTAATTGATATAACCTTTCAATATCTCAAGACCAGGAAACCCTCCTCATCAGTTCATAAAAGATATATGCCATCCATATTTTTCCAGACATCTTAGTACGAGACATCTCGTAGATCCCTTGGAATGTTGTTATCTACCTCGCTATACCTTATTAATGCATAATTTCTCTTATTTCAATTTAAATTATATATTTAAATTGCATATAGAAATCCTTCCCGTTTAGATCCTACAGGATCTCTTTCCTTCTTTCCTAAACGTCTCTTGGTTCGGTCACGAGACCTTGACCGAGACCTGACTGGCTTCGCATCTTTATTGTGTGGTACCCAATTCCTTATCGTCACAATCATATCAACTGATAACATGTATTCCTTTCTTTTTATTCCAAATGGAGCCTTTGTTTTCCATTTACAGAGCCTTCATATGAAAATATTAGAGGCGCTTAAAATGATATGCTATAGAAAAGTTAATTTGATAAATAATTAAGTGAACTAAATAATTTTTACCGAATCAGGCGTGATGTGGTGGAAGTGTTCATTTTTTTTACTCTCAAGTGAACTAAAGATGCCGTAATGATATTCAAAAGTAATTCATACCCATAATATCATAAGCTTCTACTATGACGTCAAAATCGTCTTATTTGGGCTTAGACTTAATAAAGCAAAGTGTAAAATATCTTTGAAGCCCTAAGGCTCGAAATATTTGAAAATGAACGCTCAAGTGTTCATTTTTTCTTCTCAGAAGGTAATGCAAAATTTCTGTTTCACATTTCCTAAGTCTTAGTTAAGAAAGAATTTCAGTTGCGTACAACAATGTTCCTCAGAAATAAATAGAGATTTCATTGTTATTTTCACTTCTTAAGGACTACATCAACAGTTAAGTCATAAAAAAATACTGAATGGACACGAAAAACCATAACATTGTATGTAGATTCACCTTTTTCGACGTTAGTTTTAATTGGTTTTCGAGTCAATATCGTATAGTTCCTCAGGAAATCTTCTTGGTGGGAGATTTAAAGCCCCCAAAGCCAAAAGTGGTAATTGGAAGAGGATGGATCAATGAGAGAAGTGCACCAAGGCAGGACTTACTTTTACAAAGGCTTTGTGCTTCAGGAGGAGAGTAGCGAGACACTGTAAAACTTGCTTTACGTCCGAACTTTACTGATCCATTCCCTCCTCTCAATCGATGACTTTAACCCAATGTAATCATGATAATTTGAACTGTAGTGATAGTGGAACAGCCAATCGACATCTGCAGTTCATAACCTGTTTCCAAATTAACAGCTTTTTCTGGTCTTATACACGAGAATACTAAAAGTTTAGAACGAGACTGAGCAAGTAATATTCTTTTTTTACCAAATTCAAAACAGTTCTCAATTAAGTGTATTAAGCAGTATCAGAACAACGTAAGTGTGTAGACTGGGTCACATTGAACAAAAGAACATGACTTAAGGACGTAACTTCGACATAAATTAAGCCCTAAATCTTTTATCGTTCACAATGGCCTATATCTACTAAGTTCAACCAATAAGATAACGTCATTAATTTTTAAGTTGACAAATGAGAATGCTTATACTTTCCATTGTTTTGTCTATTAGCAGACACAGACGGAAATAATTGCGGTGAATCTGAGCTGCGAATCTGCGGAATTGAGCTGTGAAAGTAATTTTAATATTTAACTAAGTGATTTAATACGGACTCCATGTTTTGTTTCAGGTTTTTTTTACGTTGGTACTTCACTTTCTGCCCACTTCTGGAGCTAGTGTGCATGCTTGTGATTGGATAACTTAAGAACTTACTCCATCGTGATTGGGCAACTTAGGACATAACATAAAATATGAAAATGGGCCATCATTTGCGTTAAGATTACTTCTTAAGTTATGTTAAGGGGTATTGTGAACGGCCTCGTTCCCACTCATATCCTCAACTCTTAATTTCTTAAGTTCTTACGTTATGTTCTCAATTTCTATGTGAACCGGCCTTATGTCATACTTGCTTTATTCCCTGATAGAGTGTTAAGGATTGTTTTCAGATTAAATTTCAGTTAACATTTCCACGGAAAATCCAATTACTTCAACCTATCAATAATTACGGTACGAATATAAATTTTGCTTACAATCAATTTTTGAACCCCGAAATTTCCCACAGTTTGATTTAAAATCTAAATATTCCTTCTCATCTCAAGTGAATACTCGTATTAAAGACCAAATAGTGAAAAAACAAACATTAAAATTTTCTGAATGACGCAGTCTTTAAGTATCAGCTGAATACCGAAGCACATTGAGGTATTTAGCGCACCGATTTGGAATTTTGCTAAAACTGAAGAACTTACTAAGTCTTGATATCTAAATGGAACGAATAACAAACTAGGATATGTAATATTCCGTCATCAACTTATATTTATTCAAATTAGTCAAATTATATGAAATTGATACATATTCCAAGTGACAATATTATATTTTCAAGCATCGGTCAGTCTTATTTCGGGAATATTTCAGGGACTTGCAAGATTCGAATTGATATCAAATTACGAGAAACACCGAAATATTGAAAATAGAAAGTTGATATATTGGGAAAAAAGGAGAGGGAAATCGATAAAGCATTGCGACTTACTATATTTTTTTCTCTAACATCAGGAAGTTGAGTCAACAAAGTATGTGAAATAATACGGTCCTGAGACCCATCTCAGCGACTGGAGGAATTCAGGGGAATGATTTTAAAATCATTGTATATTTTTACCGATCAATTCTTTTAATTGTCAGTTAGGAGACTACTTCGACGAAAATATGACAGAACTGTTTTCTTTTGGAATTAATATCCATTGACTAGGTAAATATGAAGCGGAAGGAACCTTATAGTGAAGGGGAAGGAACCCTTTAGTGAGCAAACATTAAAAGGACCAGTACATTAGAAAATAAAAATATATATCTATATTATAGGAACGGGTCAATATGAAAGATTGTCGAACTAATACTTCTTTAACCCCTTTATTCGAACCTCCCCTAAGTATTACGGTGAGTTACTTTTTAACTTGAAGTCAGAATAATCATATTTTATGCGCCATAAACATGTCGCCTTTCCTGACACGAAAGTTTTCCAATAAGCAATTGCCCCCATTCTGTGCCCTCAGTCGGTACTTGCTTTGGATCCTCTAATTTTACTGCGCGTTCAGTTGAAGTTTACCAAGTGCTTTTTTAAACATAAGAGCAGTGCATAAAACTTTTCCTCTTACATTCCTGACTACAGAAGCAGTTTTTCCGATACTATTTGAAAAAACAGCACTGTTCCATGATAATAATATTATGGAGTTCGGGCTTATTTTGGATTTTTAAAAAATCTTCTTTTTATGGAGACCTTTACATTTTAGAGAATTATAGTTATTTCCTCTGCCAATACTATCATTAAAATTGTTTTAAAATGAAAAACATTTATGATCATTTCTACTTATGTATGCTAATTCTCAGAAGTGAAATTATCCTAGCTTTAGTTGACACACATTAGAAGTAATGTATTACTCTCCCACCACAAGAATGAAGACAAAAAATAATAAAATTAACAAATAGTTTAAATTCAACTTTAACAGCCCAATCCTACATACAAAATTATCTGAAATTTAGACAAAGATTCCAATTGGAGCTCCGATTGTGATTGGTATTGAGAAAACGGATATCCAGAGTCTTCGTGTTTTTTGAACTTTGTATTTACGCAAAACGCTGAGGATAAAATTCCATGGTAATGGACTCGATTTCACTCAATTCTATTAAAGGGAGATGCTATTACTCGTAATTAGAGTAACTCAGCCGAAGAAAAAAGTCATGCGATCCTTTTGAGTAGAAAGTAGAGCCCTTTGAAAAAAATGGAAAAATATAAAAGGAGAATGTGAGAAGAAACGGACAAAAAAGAGAGGGCCTGACAGTGAGCCCCCTTCACTGTCAAGGGCTTTTTTCCCGTACCCTAAGCATTCGTCCATCAAAAGCGTACATTCGCCACACGCGTCATGTTGGCTCGGGGATATTGACTCACTGAACGGCTCCTTGTCGGTGCCAGTTTTCCTACTCAAAAGCGCCTCAAGGAGGCTTCGAATTCTAGTTTTTAAACTTGAATACGGGCATATTTTCTTAGATTTCTGTTAATCCGTCGACGTCTAATAGGTGGTAGTCATCAGAGAGCAGTTATTTAAGTTTCCTAATCAGTGTATACGTCGTATTCGGTTGGCACACACCCTAGTAATGGCACTCTATCTTGTGCGCAACTTTTACATTTTTAATTAATTTTTCAATTAATCGACGTAATTGAAACATATAACTACTACTGCATTGTAACAAAGAGCGAAGTATCAGGCGTGATGTGGTGGAATTTCACCAATATGAATATAAAGACGTGCAATTTTCCGCAAATATAATTTTATTACTACCCGGGTATCAATGTTAATACATTTTCATCAGGTGGGTTAAGTAAGATGAAGATAAAGTAACATTGAAACTCAGGTAGCAATAAAATTATTTTTGTGAAAAATTGCACGTCTTTATATTAATACTACTATTTTTAACATGGAAACTGCGTTTATACTAGATTAAGTTCTCTCGCGTTGACCACC
>WURS02421421.1:0-16787 GCA_011762765.2 Rhinocypha anisoptera
TAGCAGGATGGCTAGCAAAACTGTTGTCACCACAAGTCAACAAACGCGGACGCAGAACCCGATAATGCCGAGAGCACTGGGAGTAGTAGTTTTTATGGCCCATCTCAGTAAATCCTCATTTGTTATTTTCATGCTAAAATTACTTAGGCCATAGATACAAGCTGAGGTATTTATTTTTATACAGCACACTATATTTTTATCTAGAAAAATGGATGTAATCAAAATAATAAAACTTTTATCTCACTGTTGGCTTGTACATGCATGGTTTCATAAAAAATAATTCAATCAATATATATGTACAGATTTTTACATTACAATGCTTGTCATAGCACGTCATTCAGGCATTCTTTAAAATTATAATAACACTTTTAAAAAAAAAGCTTTTTTGTACTCATCTTTAATGCACTTTGTGAGAAAATATCTTTTATTCAATTAGGCAATTTGTTGAATATTATTGAGGCAGAGTAGTAGGGGCCTTTCATCCAGTGGGTCTATGATCATTGAATGGTATATGTATATATCCTTTCTGGAATGAGTGGAGTGATGGCTGTACACCAAGTTAATAGGAAATGTATCAGAGCTATCTTTCACAAAGCAGACATATTCAAGGATATCCACAGAAGAGAGCATTAAAAACTTTGAAACAGTGAGCATAGGCTTTCCAGGGGTGGGGTAGGTACTTGATACAGTGGGGTAGGTACTTGATACAATAAATATATTGTTTAATACTGGTGAAATACTAAATCTTATACATATATTACATAATACTTTTGCCTATTAAACTTGCCCTCATATATTTTACAATATACTACATTTTTTGAACAAAATCCCCATGTTTTGTACTAATTGCAGTTTTTTCCCTTGACCACTATCAGGGAAATTTCAATGTATGTACATATAGCTCAATACCATCTTGCATCAACATAGAAAGGTCCACATTATGCATTTTCCATTATTTTTAACATACCTTCTAGTGTTAAGTCCATATCAACAATCTTCATGTTCAGACATTCCCTAGAAAAGTTTCTTACCCAGAAAGCATATTACAGCATTTTGAAATCTTCGATAGTCCTTGTTTGTGCTTGTTCTTGTTCATAAATGTTAAATGTATTCCCAATCCTCTAATGTAATTACTGACTTGTATATTATAGTTTGTGATTTATCTGCTACATTCCGTAACTGAGAAAAATAAATATTTGATTACTTTTTTAAAAACTCAAAGAGGTTTTTTGTGAAATTCGATTTAAATATTTTTGAAAGAAGAAGGGGTAGATGATTCTTATCTTTGACCTGTTTGATACAAGCCAAATGATTAAATATCATCTCATTGGTTGCATGTTCTTGTTTGTTTTCAGATCTTGTGGCTGTTCTAACTCCAAATGGTCCACTCAGAATCCTCGTAGAAACTGCACAAGAAAGAAATGAGCAAATATTTCCAGCACTTATCTACTCTTGTGAGTACCCAATTACTTGCTCAACAGATTGTAACTTTGTTAATATTCCATTTTCAAGCTCATTACATAAGTTGAAAATTTCATAATACATAGCAACATGATTGGAGAGGGATAATAACGCCAGATGTACGTAATCAGGCTGTGAAGGATGTCTCTTGGTGCATGTGTCAGAGGTAGGAGTGACAAAAGTGGTTATGTCAGAGAGCACTGTTGGGTATTTATACATGTAATGTAGACAACCAACATAAATTATCTTTACCAAGCTGAAACACCTTTCATGGGTACAAAAATAATGAAACAATTAAGGATTGAAATTAACAATATCAGGCTTCACTTCGAGGAAGTTGTAAATATCCATGCTTGGTATAATATGTATATTGTACTTTTCCACAGAAATTTACTCTCTGTACAATGCGTTTCACTGTTCTACGACATTGTCGGGTACATATTGAGGGTGTGGAGTTTTGACAGCATACATATATGAAGGCATGATGGGTGGGGTGGGTTTGGGTTTTAGGCAGAATTGGTGGAATTTTAAAAAACCAGTGACCAATGGGTGCAAGGAAGATGGGGAGGATGGAGAGGCGGGGGCGAAGGAGAAAGGGGGAACGTGGTAAGTGAAGGGGGGAGGGAGGGGTGGGGTTTTTTTTAAAAAAGATTTTTGTGCAGGGACACTCAGGGGACTGGTGGGAGGGGGGTTTAAAGGATGTGGGTGAGGTAGATGCGGGTTTTATGGCCAGGGAGTATAGGTGGTTAGAAAAAGGGGGAATCGGGAGGAAGCAAGAGGGGGGTGGTTGTCTTTAAGGTTAGTTTTAAGGACAGTAGTGGAGGAAATGTTTGGAAAAATCCTTTCATTACAGAAGATAAGACATGGATATGAAGATATTCTTGTAATCTCCATTTGTTCTAGGGCATTTAATTTGAAACCTTTTGTCACCATATGTAGGATCTCCTGCTAAAACTTAATGAACTAAAAAGATCATTGCTGGGGGGCATAAGTTATAACCAGTGAATACTTCCATTATTTAGGAAGATTCTTTGTTATATGTTCAATATAATTGGCGTTGTGCTGTCTTTGAACGAAATAAATAAGTATTTCAGAGTAAAACAGGCATAGCTGCAAAAGAAGCATTGGTGAATTTGAGGCAAATGTAAGTGTAAGAGTACTGTTAAAACATAAAAGAAAATGTTAGTGAAACTCTAATGGCACATATGATATTAAAAGTTACTGGAAAGTTGAAACTTGAAGCAGTGCAGGGAATTGTGTGAGATATAGATTTGATATTCTTTGACATTTTCTGTTGCCATCTCTCTTAATTTTTAATGAATAATTAACGTCTTCATTTAATAGCAAACAATGTTATTTCATTCCAGCATTTCACTGAATAGTGGCTTTTTTTTGCACTTAAGGATTTTCTACTTTGTCAAAAACTTTTCTCCATTAGCAAGCCTATTTAACTTTCATGGGATCTATTAGTTTCACACAGTTGATGTAATTTATTAACTGATTGACTATAAAACTTGCTTTGGCATTTGGTTTATGTATGTACTCAGAATTTTGTGACTGAGTATCACTCTTAGCCCCTTTGGGGATGTGATAATCTAAGTAGTGAAACATTTGCTTACGTCCTGAAGACTCATGGGTATAGGTGCATCACGGTGGATTCCTTGGAACATTCTCTACAAAAATTCTTGGTGTGATTTTTCTCAGTATCAGAACATTGTGGGAAATTGTGGGTGGCTCAGGAAAGGACATTAACCCCCATACCCCAAATGGACAAACTTAACATGCCATAAATGTTAGTTGACAGTACATTACTCCATCTAAAAAATTCTTCAGCATGATTAGGGGTGGTAGATTAACCTTCTCAGTGGTTCATGTACCCTCATCATTATTCTTTTCATCTATATGGAGTCACAAGATGAAGTTATTTTTTTAAATTTTCTGTGCATAAACTTACCATGTTTTCCAGCTCATAGGTTGTGGTTTTTCTCCTGAAGAAGTATATGGGAAAACACCATCGTATGTGGTGTTAGAATGATTATTCCTCTTTTTTCCCTTGGAATAATTGGCACAAACTAGGGGGCATCTTATATGCCCATTTGTCTGATGAGCCAGAAAACACTGCAATTCATAGGCTTTTAATTTGATTCTCTGTCACTGACTTAGATTCACTGTCCCATTAGGTCACTAACACACTCAATATTCAATTGGGCTACCTTTAGCCACTCTGTTTGGATTAACCAGCACTTAAGAATCACTGCTGAATGTAGGCTAATTTTGGCTTGACTATGGATTTAATATCCATGGTTGGAATGGAAGAATATTGTACTTTTACACAGTATTTACACTACTGTGGATACATATGATGTTCTTTCATTTCAACCCAGGCTATTCATAACTTCCACGAAGTGAAGCCTCAGGTCATAAACTTTATAGATTTAATGATTGTATGATGTGCTATGGTAGCATGTTTTTCAAGTGGGTGGAGTGATCAGATGATGGTGATGATTTTGAATGAGGGAACTGGTTTCAAATTTTGGTAAGGCTTGACTCACTCATTCCAAGCTGTGTTGTTTTATGGGTACCAGAACTTGGGAATCTGCAGGCAACAAAGGAATAAGAGCAGACCTCCCTGCACTGATTAATGAATTTCATACACACTGAGAGTAAAAAACAGCACTTTTCCAAAGAAAAAATTATTTTTCTGTGGAAAAGTGCTGTTTTTTACTCTCAATATGAATTACTTCCACCACATCACGCCTGATTCGGTGAAAATTTCATACACCTCAAGGGCCAATTTCATCACTAAAAACTCAATTTAATATTTGGAAGGGGAAGAGAAGAATAACTTTATTGACTAAATTCATTATAGACTTGTGGTGATTAGTAACCTTCATGTAAATCTGGTGTCAGTCGCTGGTACAATGTATCAGTTTCATGGTGTCATACTCATGTGATACTTTGTAACTGATGTATGGGAGGGGAAATATGTGCATTATATAGGGGTTAAGTAATAATTTATGCTATGCACAGTCTTGGATTTTGATTTGGACAAGTCCACATTTAAAATTCTTATCCGTTGAGGTCTTGTTTAGTGCCTCTACACAATTGTCCTACATTGCCTTGCCTATTTTCCTAAATGAACTAGGTAAACAAGTATTCTGGAGTACTAAAAAAAAAAGGAGAGAATTGGAACGCTATCAGATGTATAGTCTTGAGTTCCAGTCTCTTCCAATTCTCTCTCTCATTCTCCATCTCAAATTGAGGATTTGAACTGATCTCTCTGCAATTCCCTATCTTTTGTTGGGGTTCCTTGCTATTGGCCAAATTAATAAGAATTTCCTTTGCTGCCACACATGAAATTTACCGGTTTTGTAACTTTTTTGATTTCATTGCCTGTTTCAATTAGTATTTTAATGTATTTTATGCTAAAAACACTGTACAAGTGGGACTTGAATATCCCAAGGAAGCAAAAAATGTACAGAAGCACATTTAACAACAAAGACAATGTAAATGGAAGCTTTTGTTAAGAATTCGTAGCAATAATCTTCATTTTGTATTGCCTTGCTTGTGTGATTTTGTGTTCATAGGGAAATGTACACATATAGGTTGCAGCACTTAAATACTGACAAATTACCACATTTTTACTATGCTTTTACTAACTTGCCTGTTTGTTTGCTTGGGTGTTTGTTTGTGTCAAAGTTGGGAATCGATTTTAAACTAACTTCCCTATGAGGTAGAGTCTTGGAACTTTACACATAACTGAGGACTGGATGACAATGAAATCATATGCATAATATATATAAACACATGCATATATAAAGCTATATATGTATGTACATATTTCCTTGTGAGATGGCCAAGGGGTCTGCTGTACTAAAGACACTAAATTCCCCATTCTAGGCAGATGTTTCGCTGGCTCCAAGGTAGCATGCAAAATTTCTGACCTGAGGGTTGTAGGTTCGAGTCTCACAGGGTTTAATTTTTTTTGCTGCAACCAAGAGTGAATTTTTCAGGGCTGTTGAGGGATATTGAAAAAGTTGAATATAATTTTATTTCCATTACCTCCTCGACATCGCCTGAAGAAAATTGCATTCCCATGGTGGAAAATGGACTACCTCTAGGAGAAAAATTATATAAATATAATTATATATATTAGAAAAATTTAAAAACCATATTTTTAAAACAAATTAAGAATGTGAAATATTATCCTCGTACAGATTTATAGCTCCATACAGATTGTCCTGAAAATTTGTGATTGTGAATTTTAACAGTTTTGAAAATAAATATAATATTTAAAACGAAAAAGGCGGGGTGCATACTATAGATAATTGATGCATGAATAGTTCACCTAAGTCTATGAACTGTTGTGTGCATTTTCTTAATGACAGCAACCCCAAACGTTCCCTTCTATTATGATGACTACCTGACTATTTGAAAGATTCATCTGGATGGCCTTAACAAATTTGGGATTTTATCCAGGACTAAAGCCATTTTATTTTTAAATTGTGATATTTTGCTTGCATGCCACTGGAAAACAATACAGTCACCTAATTTCACCGAGAGAAAATTCTAAACTAGGTAGCACCTTTATTAATACGTAACATTATAACCATATATTAGGTTGCCTAATCTATAATTGTTTTAAGTTTGCAGAAAGAAAGTTGGAATACTCAGACTTTGGCAACTACTTTCCATGAGAAATTAGCATCTGGAATTTATTTTAACATCTAAAGAAGATAGGTTGATTTGACACATGTAGATATTCTTTTATGCAGGGAAAAATAACCTTAGGATCCATATGTAATATGGGTTGATCATTTGTGATCAAATTATTGTCCACATTGTTTATGAATTTATGGCTTTTAATGGAGCTTTAATATTCAAAGGGAATACTGTACAACATTTTATTAAAGTCTACATGTAAGTACACACAGTAAAAGTTTTTAAAAAATATGTAATTATGACTATTATCAGTGTTAATGTTTCTGGTCCGAGCAAATACTTACACATGATGTTGAATGTTAAATTGAGGGCCTGTACCACAGTCCAATGCCATCTACCCCTTATTGTGACAAAATCGTAACTTTTGTCTTATAAAGTGGCTGAGGATAAAGTTTTGGGGATACTTATTATCAATTACTCAATTTCCACATTTCCTCAACAGGTCTTTATGCCTGTAGTCAAACATTACTATGAGACAGTTATCCAATGAGCATATCACATTCACTTAAATGTAATTCATTAGTGCATCTTAATTTAAAATCTTGAAAAAAACATTCATAACTAGAAAATTAGTTCCATTTTTAATTTTGTACTAATGATATATGGTTAGTATTTTTTGCTATTTTAATGATATTACTTGTGCATAATAAACATGATGTCGACACACCCTGAAAACTGATAAACCCACCCTATGAACCTAGAAAATTAGGCTATGAAAAAAATACTTTTTAAGGAATTAATAATAAAGAATTTTTAAAGGATAAGGTGTTATTTGTTTGAAGAAAAAATTTTCAGTTTGACACTCTTTCACATCCCTCTTATCTTGAGCTCATCGTATCATCTCTGGTGGGGAGTGAAATTGAAGGTAAAGGCCATGTTTAAGTGAACAAGTCAGGACTGTCTGCATATTAGCTCTCTCTGGTTCTGTAAATTACCAGTTCATGATGGAATTCAGTACTTCCCTAACCATTTGTCATGCAAACTTGTCAGTCTCTCAAACCTGTCGAGATTGTAACCTTACAACTTATTGAAAGATTTAGTAGATAATTTGACTTCATACCTGTAGTAAATGTTACTATCATTGAAACAGGACTATTGTCTCCTACCGATCAGGCAGCCCAGTCTTCACCGGTTATTGTACATATCACTTGGCTAAATATTCACCCAAAGTAAAGTGTGTTAAGCAGATTATTATGATTGCAAAGTGCTTAGAAGTAGAAGAACTAAAAGATTTTATGCCTGCATTAGGAAGACTTAAGTGAAGAGGAGCTTAGTAACTCTCCACCATTGATGGTGAAAAGAAAGAGGAAGGAGATTAGGATGAAGAAGAGCTGTCAAATATAAGCAAAAAGATGGCTATTACACTGGAATTATCCAAATTTGCTATTTCAATTGATTCCCAAATGGATTTTACTTTGATTTTTAAGAGGGAATCAGATGAATGCCTACATCATTACGTGGAGATACAAAAAAATTTTTTGAAAAATGAGTAAGCCTTAGATTTGAAGAATAGTGATTTTTCAGAGTGAGATGAATCAAGTACAAAATTACAGATGGAAGTTACATTAAGTTTAACTTTTTCCAGAACAATATTGGGTATTCAACAAGAGATCGAAGAGTCAAAGAAAATATTTTTGCTTTGATACAAAAGCAAATTGTTCCAGTGAAAATGAAGTTGCTCAAATTTTTACTATAGTTTTGTGGAAAATAAAAAAAGCCCCTGATTTTCCATGTATAGCAGTGTACTTAGTGGTTTTCCGTCTGTGAGGTTTTTCATACACACAGCCCCTGTGGTTGACGAGGGATATTTGTGTATAGACTCATAATATTGCTGCCAATTTTTGCTTAAAAATTATTTAGCAAAATGAATTTCATAAAATTTATACTGGAAAAATTTTTTAGAAGAAATACATAACAAGAATAAATATAATGATGATAATAATTATAACGGCCATAATACTACGGATTTCTACAGCCACAGATTGTTCTTGATTTAGCCACTTTGTCCAAATTGTAAAAATATTATTTTAAAATGTAATAGCAGTACTTGAATGTGGAATGATTCATCTATGTGCAATGAGCCAAGAAAACATTAAGAATTAATGCTTTACATATTCCATATTTACTTTATTTCCCTAATTTATGTGGGAAAACTGACATCATGCCCTTGTAGAGTTGCCATTTTTATAGAACATTCTTTCAATTAAGGGTGTGCTATATGCTCATTTTCTTGTTTAATTTTATTATTCCATGTAATCTACTAGTGTGACTGTTGGAATGCACTAGGTGAATTCTTCAGTGTGGCTAGGGTTACTAAATTTGGGGACAGTTTGATGTTATTCACGAATTGAACTGAATTCAATGGTTATCTTGATGGAAGGCCAGTGCCATGTGATTCATGGTTCCTGTAAGACAAAAATTATGTTTCTATAAGGGTTTGAAGTATGAATAGCTTATTTCTTTCTTTTGTTTGACATTAATAATAATTTTAGTCTGGCAAAATATCTTCACTTTCAATACATTTAAAGTATATTATATTTCTGTAGGTTATTTTCTTATAAATGTCTTTTAGTTTGCATTATCTTAGGATATTGGCTATGGACCTTGGACTAATCTTTGTTGCTTATCAATGGTACTATCATTTGGCAGAATTCAGTAGAAATATTGTTATGATTTTTCCATGATGTGTTAGTTTTTAGTGAATGCATTTTAAGGTAATATTTTATATTATTAGTAAGGGCATTTGTGTTTACTTGGCTAAAAATACACTTTTCTTTCAGTGCAATGAAACATTCATTCTAAAATGAGCTTGGAAAAGATATTCATGAAAGAGACTGTATTTGGCTCTACTTTGTGGAACTCCATGATTTTAAAGGTTGAAAAAAACACTGCCTTTTCCACATAAATATTTAATATATGACCAGTTTCATTACATATGTAACATCATCAGGTGATATCAAGTATAGACGTTTTCCTTATATACTCTGGCTAGGTGGGAGTGGGAGAAAAATGGGAGGGATAGGGATGGTAGGGGGGGATATTATTTAATTATTATGGTTCAAAATGCACTATCCTAATAACAGCATTAATTTTTCTTTTTATTTCCTATTGATTTGTTGCTAACTTATGTACATCATCTATTAAAATAATTTTCTTCTTGTAATATGTGTGCAACCTGTACTGTATCATACTTGAATTCATATTGTCTAATTGATTTGCATTTCATATTTCAGTGTGTATGTCCTAGAAGGCGTAGGCAATTCAACTTCAGTCATTCAATCAAATGAAGGAAGTCCGCTGACTCACCAACAGGCCAGCTCTACTAATTCATTATCATCCAAACAACTTCAGACTATATATATAACTACATCACCATCTCAGCCGGCTGTTCCTACAGTAACATACGTCAGTGTGCCCTCTGAGGAAGTGAATGACTTGGAGGATCCCAACAGAATAGTTAGGGACTCCCCTCAAAAAACCACTTGTGTGCCATTAACTCTAGAGGAGATTGCGAATTCGGGATCGGTGACAAAACTTTTGAATGTGAATAAGGAGAACCATGTATCCTTGGAGTCAAAAGGTCAAATGGGATTGGAGGAAATTGCTCATGGATCAGTGTTATCCTCTTCTCAGGTACGGGTGATTCAGAACAGTGTAAATCGTCTGGTGCCTCAGGCTGAAACCAAAATACCCCCCACGCAATTAATTACACTGACAGTGCCCCAGCAAACGTCATCTGCGTCACCCTCCACCATCGTTCGACAGATCCAGTCCAACTGCCAGTTGTCGACAACACAGGTGTCCCTTCCGAACGGTCAAAAAATATCCCTGCAAGAGTACCGCCAAATGCATCCACATGCACAGAGTCCCGTGATGCAGCCTGTCAAAGGTGGAGGTCAGGGTGAGAGCTCGATACAGCTGAGTAGGGTGACACCAAAATCAGGGAAAAGAACCCCGAGGCGTGGTGGTGCAACACCTAGGTCTCTGAAACGTGGTACGCCTGTGAACAATGTACCCCCCGGCAGAATGATAGTGTTAGATCATAGGAGGGATATGATGGAGCAGAATTTACTTTTAGTGCGGAATGATCAAGATCAGGAGTCTCCTCAGCTGATACGTCCAGGATGTAACAGGTGAGTTTTAACCCTCTATGACCCAGTGTTACCTTATTTTCATTTCTTGACCTCTGTATACAATTGTGACTTCAAAGTAACAGTTACGCTCTCCAATCACCTCTCAGTGTAACTTTTGAACGAGTTTTCCCTTCCAGAGGGCTTTCTGTGACTGGTCTGATGACCATAGCACATAGTTGACTTCACTCTTCTGTTGCCTCATTTTAAGTTTTCCTTCAACAAAGCATGCTGGATAAACTGTTTATATAATAACCAATGTACATTATCTATTTTATTTCATAGGTTGTAGAAACATTCTCTTAGTTTTTTTTTTTTAATGAGACAGCTTTGTGACCTGTGCACCACAAGGGGTTATAATGGTACTAGCTAATTTACACTAAATGTTGATATTGCACAAGTTACTAATGCACATTCATAATAAACTGAAAAATGCTATAAATACCTATAAATATTCCTAAGATCCGGCGCTTTCTCAGTGCATAGCATGTAGAAATTCTTCCCGGGGCTTCTATTGGATGAGACTCTCCATCTTGGCCATAATTTCAATGCTCGACTCTGGCATTATCACTGGAGCACTCGGGAGGAATTTCTACATACCTGTACTTAGTCCATCAACATCAAAATTGTGAGTTTTGGATATACTATTTTCTCTTTATGTCTATTTCTGTCCCAACTTCATGTAACACATTCACTTTTGGTGTCATTTATTTTTAATACTAATCTTGTCCCATTAATTTCTCCTTTAAATTGATATTCTTTGCTTAATTTACACTGTCTGAAATCTTTGACTCATTTTTAAAAGTGAGAAAAAACTACAATTGTGATTCTCATTAAAATGCATCACCAAAGATGTAAAAGTAAATAAATATAAAAACATTTAAAAGTTTTGAAAATAATTTAACTTAATTCAAGCTGAGTTATAAAAGATTAAATTTATTGCTTTAAATAATGAATTATACTTTTAAGTATCTATGTTCTTTGTACGATAAAATCAGCTGTAAACAAAAGTACTGCTGTTGAATTACTTTGTTTTAATCTAATTTTCCAAAATAACTTGCGTTCAAGTACTATTTATCAGAAGAAAAACTGAGCCTTATTTCTACTCAGAGAGCTAAAATTGTATGGGAGGAAAGATTACATAATTAATGCATACTATGCATTCCTGCACTTTAATGTATGGCATTAGACTCTGGTGGCATGCTTCAAGCTGTAAAATTAATAGTTTTGATCCAAAAAGAGGTAGTTCATATTTTATTCAATGCAAGTACACTTGAACACTTTCACTTTATTTTAATAATCTAAAAATCTTGACAGTTTACAATGTTTGTATTTTACTCCTCACATGTGAAATAATATCTGAACATGCACTCTGCAAGTTCAGATGTGCAAAATCACAATACACTGCAAGAAACTATGGATTTACTACTGTTTAAACTAAGCAATAATTACAAAGTTTAAAGTTTACTACTCACACTCTTTAATAAGATGCTCAACTGTTAAAATGGTGACCAGTACTGTTCAGCAGGGTTCTTCATGAATGGCTCATCAAACCCTTGTACTTTCTGGAAAAGCATTTTGGCCTTGGCTTCTCTAGTGTTAAATTTTAAGGTTGATTGTATTGCATCCTAGTGGTTTCTATAATCACATGTTGTGTGGTAGTAGTAAAAAATTGACATCTATCATAGTGTATGCCATGCATTTCACTGATGAATAAGCATTATTATTACAATATAGAATTGTCTAAGAAAAAGGTCCCTTTATGTTGTACCTGGATTTTGTTTTAGATTTTGACTCATTGATTTTGTTTTTTTACTTTTTAAAGCCTCTTAAACAAATGTTCACGACTTTTACCTTAGTAGTAACTGATATCCGTGTGTATATTTTATATGTAGGCAAAATGGTTTCAATTTTCCCTGATTGAACAAATGGATTTCTAATATCAGGTTTAATAATTTTAGACCTGAAAATTCATTCCTCATTATATTATAAATAAGTTTGACAACTTTTATTCTATGCTTGAAGTCTTGTGTAGTTTGTTCTAGTGTTGCCCCATATCAGTAATTTCTATTGCTTTTGATTTAGGGATGTCCCTCCCCCTTTCTCACTAGCTCAGCATCCGATTGTTACTTGACAGCTGCTTGTGTGAGGTGGGAATGGGTATAGTTCCCTCAATTATAACATCACTCTCTATGGAAATAAGATTTTTATTAGGGCCCTGAGCTGTAGAAATGAAACGAACTATGCTGTTCATCTCTAGGTTAACCTTTATACCACAGAGAATTGTGATTATTATTTATTAATCATTAGCCAGATATACATTGGAATAGATTTCGTCATTTCGTGATGGATAATAGGTGGCAATAAAATTTTTTTATGTAATGGGATGCTATGGTTTATGTAATTGGCTAATTACTGAAGCTATATTACTGAAACATGTGTAATGTCTGACTTTGCCTATAACTAATTTGCCATTTAAATTTTAATAAAAGTTTTTTTTCTCAAATTAATGTTCCCATTAACTTCAGCAACACTATCAACAACTGCCATGTAAATTAAATACACCTTGCTTTTATTTGGAAGCATATCGGATGCCATTTATATTTTTTTCAGGCATACCCCTTCTTTAATATGAAAATTTTATTCTTTTCTGATGGTTTTAACAATCTTGTAATTGTTTAGGAACTACATATTGATTTCATTTATTGATATTTCTAGAAATTTTCAGATAAGTGCATAATAAAACAAAACCAGTTTAACTAGTGGCAGTGCATGATTGGTTGATATTTGAGAATCAAATGATTCAGAACCATGTTACTGTTATCAAAACCTTGATGAAACAAACTTTTTTTTCAAAACTTAAAGAAGTAAAATAATTTAAAAAGAAATAGTGATTTATTTTGGCCAAGTAATAATGTAACAATAATGATTGTTACGTAGTACCAAGGTATAGATATTTTATGATTGAAAACCCAAGCATTCATGCATGTAAATGAAATGTGGCTGAAATGAAAGAAACTATTTATTTATGAAAATTGAGTTGTGAATTTGATAGAAGTAATGAAATAATATCTCTATGTTGTCTCCATAATCTTTAGTGAAAGACATTTTTTAATTGAATTTTTGGTGGGATATAATTCAGATAATCAACAGTGCAAATTTTATCCAGAGTTCTAGAAATAATTCAATCTCCATAGCAAATTTTTCAGTAAAACCTTAAAGATAATATAAGAAAATTGATGTTCAGCTCACACACTTTTTTATGTAAACCACAGTGAGGCAGCAAATATAATATTGTGCAAGAGCAGCAAAGCTAGATTTGTAGTGTTTCCAACAATACCATAGCAACTCATTTAAGTCCACTCCATGGCATACTGAAAAAATTTCATAAATTTTGTTCTTGGATATGGTGATCATAAACGTTCATAGTTTATCCATTATAAGAATAACTTAATAATTTCCAGTTTATTATGTGGCACAATGTGTTTTGCTATTCTGTAGCATATTCATGTCCATAAGTTCCACAAAGTCACACCTGATGTGATTATGTTTGTCCATAGTTTAGTTCTTGAAATAGTTTTTATTGTAAATTTAGAAGTTTGTTTGACAGCCTGGTTTTTGATACTGCATAAATAACATGAGAAACTACCATCGAAGAAAAGGAAAAAAAAACAATAAGAAACCATCCTAAGCCAAACTTCATTTTCCTGTATATTTTTAAATGTTAGATATGGAGAATATCAAGAGTGCTCATAGAAAAAACTGCTTAAGGACTTTGGCAGTGGAGCTCCAAAAAGTTCATTGGGTTCCAAGTTTCCTTTTCCTGTGGACATGAATTTCCACATAGTTCAACCTAAAACTATCAAGTTTAGAAATATTAGAATTGAGCTTTAAACAAAAACCTAATTTTTGGTATAACTGGGTGCAGTAGTTATTAGGATATTTTTTAAAATTCCATGAAAAATATTCTTTGTGATGCAATAATCGTCCCTATGAACTATGACTTTAGCATGTTGGAAGGGCCCTTACCTCCCAATGACCCATAAGAGTTGTACTGGCTGGGGCAATGATTTTCACTCCTGGTATGCCAGATAGATTGAAGAGTTGGCAGTCAGACAAAGGGTGGTTTGATAAACTGTTATGTAAAATACAAGAGCATTAAAAAGAGCAGGATAATACCAAAGTGGAATCTAGAAGCTTTGACAGGAACAAAGAGAAAAGAGTTGCAGGAATCAGTGGATACACTTCTAAATGAGGGTAACCAAAGTAGGATACTGGAGTAAAGGCGAGAAGTTCTTAAGGATGGGATAACAGGAGCTGTTGAAAAATGAAGAGGAAGAGTGAAGCAGAAGAGAATTGGTTATGGAGATGATGATTAAGACATTAGCAGAGGGTAGGAAGTGGGAAAAGGTCAGTACATATTAAGGATGGTAGACGGAAATACATATTTAAATGTCTGTAATAAATTAATGAGAAGGACTAATAAGGCAAGGGACACACGATAAAAAGAACAATGCGAGTGAATGGAATACCTAGTTGCAGAAGTAGGGAGAGGTGCATTATATAGTAAAGTTAAAGCCGTCCTTGGAAATAGCACGGGAAATATAATCCTGAGATGTCTGAGAAGACACTAATATGTAGAACAGAAATAAAGTCATAGTTGATAGAGGAAATATGTGGAAGAACTCAAGGATAAGAAGGATACATACATACCTTAGATTTAGAAAGGAAATATGAAGTTGATGGGGATAGCTTAAGCTTAGAGATGTTAGATAGCGAGATTGAAAGGGCCATGTGGAATATGAAGAGTAATAAGGCAGTGGAGGTGTTCTATAATTATGCCTGTAAAGTGCACTTCACAGATGGAATTACTCAAGGATTTATCTCAAGAAAAAGGAGGGAAGAAGTTTTATGTGCTAATTCAATGAACTAAATCATGAAAGACTGTCACCAAAAGATTTAATTTGGTCGGAATCAATTCCAAGGCCAAAAAAAATGAAAGCTGCAGAATGTGAGGTCTATAGGGCAATTAGTTTGATGTCACATGCATATAGTATAGGAATATAGTGCTAAGAATCATCCGTAGGAGACTGGAGATAAGGGCAAATGAATGCCAAGGTGAAAATCAGTTCTGCTTTATGAGAATTTAGAGGAATCATTATGCAGTTGCGGTAATAATGACCTTGATGGAATTGAATGTAGAATAGTCACTGCTAATGTAGAATGTTAACCTTAGTGAAAGCATTTGATAAAGTGGAGTGGCCATGACTTATGTATGTTTTGGGAAATGGTAATAGAACAGAAGGATAGGCATCTTATGGGAAATCTGAATGTGGTTCAGGCTGCACAATTAAGGTTAGCTGATGGAGAACTGACTGGATGCAGACAGGAAATTAAGACTGAGGTGTACTGTAACATGTGCTTTTTAACTTCTACTCAGAGGAGATAGTCAAAGAGGCAAGGGAAGCAGTGGAGTCTGGAATAAAAGTGCAGGGGTGGAACTCTTGATGTCGTTCAGGTTCATGGATGACTAAGCTCTAGTTAGTAATTCAGTCTAAGGCCCATACCGAGAGTCGTACCTACGATGCGATCCTTCTGTGAAGCGGATCAAGACCTCAGCCTTACGAAAGGAACTATTTCCGTACGAGAGTCGTAAGGCCTCCTTTCTTGAACTGAGGTATCCATCCGCTCAGGGAAGGTAGTCCTCGTACTCCGCTAAGTTACGCTTAGAGCGCTAAGCACCGCATAATGCAGTTCAGTTGTTTTCAATTTCGTGGATTTTCGCCGTATTTAAAGTGTTTGAAGGTACTTCGTAGTATATCAAAAGTGAAAATGACATCTCAAATGACAGTATTTGAGAGAGATCGGCTGGTAAAAATTAGTGACAGAGTACAGAAACACGTTCAAGAATAATGCAAAAACTTCACAGAATGCAGTACATTTTGAATAGACAGAAAAATAATTCACAGAAAAGTAAGAATTGACGATTTAGTTGGACAGATGTTTGCAGTTTGGCATATTTTAAAACACTGCATGAGTTTCATTGTGACAGATAGAAAAATTTAGTTTTATCTATGGCTTACTGGTTCTTTGATTAAAAGAACTACAGTTTATGATGTATAGGATAAAGGAAACTTTGCAATTCCACAAATAACACTTTTCAATGATAGAATTTATCAATTTAATGATGTAGTAGTTCAGCGATAGTTTCAGTATTAACTCTGTAAAATTCTTTCATCTTGAATTTAAAAAATTAAAAATACACTGCAATTTCACAAATTTTATTCTTAAACTCACGTCTCTGGTTTCACCACAGCGTGGCATCATCAGGTGAAAATACAAAGTGAACATGGTTTATATGCAGTTAGCAAGGGGGGGCGGAAAGCGGGCAGGTGTGTAAAGTCTGGGCTATTGTTGTGGTGTTGAGTGCTGGCCAACACCACAACAATAGCCCAGACTTTACACACCTGCCCG